>JAUBWS010083853.1:0-25878 GCA_032270445.1 Darlingtonia californica
ACGGTAGTCGGTAGGTAGCAGCAATGTGGATTTGATTCAAGATCTGAAATCAATGTCACTAATCGACTAATTAGTTGACAGTTGCTATGTTAAATGTTACTATTTACAAACACTCTTTTCAGTCTCAGAGATGGCAAAAAGTAAAATTTTAATAAGACTTTGTTTCATTAAAAATTCATATCACTGGAAAGAGCATAAAATATCCTATTTGTTGATATAAAAATCATATTCATTACATCTGTTTTTATGAAAATAAGTTTGCAAAAACTGTGTGTTAAAATAAAATCTATAGAGGAAACTTTTATAACTGTTATAACAACTCTAAGGATACAACACCCGGAAACACCCTGAATTTTCCAGGCATTAGTATTTAATTCATCAAAACGCTCGGAAAAGTGTGTCCAGGCTTATTTTTTTTAGGTTCAAATATTTAAACATAGCAGCTTACAAGTCAAGTCTTATTGTAAAAGTTTGTAAATTATTACTAACAGTATTTTTCTTTATCTATCTGTATTATTAGCTAACCATCCCTAAATTGAAAAACCATATTTATCAATAATCACAATTAATGTGTTAGGCCAACAACAATTAAAGAAAAAATAGATCTTTGTTCTTCCGTTATTTTGGTTCTGATAACCCAGTTTGAAAAATTGGAGTTTTTTTCTTCATTCTTCAGAACAATGCAATCCCGAAAGTTAATTTGCACTGGTTGTCGTGTTATGGATTGATTTGAAGCAATCCTGAAAAGGAGAAGAAAAAATAATTCACTCAAAATTGTTTTAGAGAGATTTTGAATATAGTATGAAGTTACTATGCCAGTACAAAGATACCAACTTTTATGGTAAGTAATTCCCGAAAACGGAAAGCGCCCGGACAATAGATGTTTTTTGAAAGCGTACGTCCTGACTTACTTCCTGGCATAGTCTGGACGTTATTCAATTTCTAATTCTGAAAAACGTCTGAAAATGTCCGGCCGTTTCTGGGCGTTGCGCATGGTCCTCAATTTTATTGTGCTAAAACAATAGATTTCTTTGTTTCAAAAGAAAACTATATCAGATGTCATAAAATAAATGTTTTTTTCTACCCAGGGTTACATTTTGCCTATACCATGCTAAATTTTCCTCCTTGAAGAGGAGATTTGAAAACTTGCAAATTGCTAGCCAGGCTATACTAAAGTCTACCGGGTGTCCCAGAAAGAAGTACTCCTCTTTGAGCTGATATTGTGAGACGACCAGAACAGATATTACAAAAATTCTTTCTTTTTCATTTAGGAAAAGAGTTAACTTAAAATTTGGTATATCATACTTTGATTTTTATGCAGTAGATCAAAAGTTATGAGCATAAAAGTGAGAAAGTGGTTTTTGAAAAATTGCAAAAAATAGACAAAAAGAGCCAACAAAATGTCTTTGTAAAAAGCTAATGTAATGTTAATAGTAAAATCATCAAAAAAGCTAAAACTTGTGACAAAAATTGATTCCCCAAGGAATATGCCCACAAAACAGTATTTTCACCCCATTTTTTTACTAAGAAAGCTGTATGTGTTTATCTATGTGTTTGTGTGTGTATTTCTGAAACTCATCTAAAACATGCCTCGTTTAACGTTAGACCAACGAATTTGGATTTGTATTGAATTTTGCAAAGTTAACAATGCAATAGAAATTATCTGTCAATGGCCAAACCGATGGCCAAATATTTGTGCTCCAATAAAAGGACAATTAAAAACTTTTCGAAAATTTGAGCAAGAAGGCATTGTTTTTATCTGTTTTTTCAGCATATATCTTTTGTTAGCCGTTTTTGTCTATTTCCGGGCATTTCCAGGTGTTTTTTTGGTATCAGAAATCTGGAAACAAACTCATCATCACTTGAAGAAAACAAAAACGAAAGTGAAAACTTACTGTCCCTCACTAAATTGTCGATCTTTGAACTATGTTAAACATGAAATAAACAAGACCAGACAAACAGCTTATCACTCAAAGTTCTTTTGACATTCAGAATTTTGTGGGATAAAAAGAAACTAGCCTAACATATTAATGGACACAATGCTGTGATTATTGATTAAATATGGTTATGCAATGTAGGGGTGGTTTTCTGAGCTAATAATACAGACAAAGAAAAATAAGCAATATATAATTTACAAACTTTTACAATAAAACTTGACTTATACAGTATAAGAGTTAAAATACGTAAAAGTTAAAAAAAATATGAAGTTATGGTTGTCAATAGATACCTATAAACAATAAATGAAAAAGCTGCTTATTTTAAGACTTCCTATTTATTGTTGTCATTTTTTTCTGTATCCAAGTACTTCTGGAAAATAACCACATTGATGTTTGAATAATGTATATTGAATCAACTCTAAGGTGTGTTAGGAGGCACCTTGTGGTGCTGGAAGGGCTGGTGGGGCACATCTACTTTGAGTTAAATTAATTGTGAGTGTTGCAGGAGTGAGCTCCTGTAAAAACTGGCAGTTGTGCTTTGTGAGACAGCTGAAGCCATCGACTTTGACAATGTAGCTGTCATGGTCTTGGACTTCCACGACTTTACTTACCAGAGCCGTCCCACCGTTTTCAGTAGTTGCCATTGCTGGTTATGGATGTAGCAGCTGTCATTGGGGCTGAGCAGGGTAACTGTTTAGTGTGGGTATTCAATGCCTGGGATGTACGATGATAACGTTGTCGTAGAGCCGATTCTATCTCTTTCCAGGCTTCTTGCCAAGTAGGGAGGATGTGGGGGTTCGTAAACTTTTCCAACCAGTTAATGAAGGAGAATGTGTCAGACAATGGTCTGCCAAGGACGATCTGGGCAGGAGATAGGTCGCAGTTAGATTCCAGGGTGTTACATAACTGCAGAATAGCACAGAGAGTTGTCATTATTGAGTTAACCACAGATTCAACTTGAAATCAAATAAATTTTCTTGCCAAGTTTGTGAGCACCATGTGAACCATCAAAATAGTAACACAATTTGCATTCCATGCTAATGTCATACTTTCCCTGGCCTTCTTTCTGCCCTTATCATCATGATTGTCTTCCAAAATTGTGTTTAAAAGTATGACGTATATATATAAAGTTATTTTGATTTACTTTGACCCCCCCCCTAATGGGCTTAAGCTTATTATTGTAAAAAGTGGATGAATGAGGTAGGCCTATTTTTGAGGAAAAATTTGCGCTACATCATTTTTAATGTCCAAAAATTGATAAAATTACTTCATCCAAAATAACATCTGAATGATATAAGAGGCATAGAAAAATGTGCAGTAAACTTTGAATTATATTTAATGCAAGAATCGAGCTCGAACGAAAATGCGTAGATGTTACAATATACAGCATATAATGTTTCCTTTGAACGAATGAACGATTCTCATCAGAATCATTATTTTTCAGTATAAATTAATTGAAAATGCATGAAGTGGTAGCAGAATATGAGAATGATCCAACAACATGTTTTAAAGTTGAGTTAATGTGTGGAACATTGTTAAGTTGGACTGTGAAAGGAGATGAGAAAATCTTTTTGAGCTCTGAATCTGTAAGAGATGGAACCAAAGCAATTAGGTAAATATTAACTTTAATTACCGCTGATCAATTTCAAATTTTTCTAATAATAACTACAGGTATTTTAAACTTATTATAAAAATCAGATTTTATTAAACAGGATAAGAATCGCATACAGTAGTAGAGCGTCGAAATAAAGATGTTTTCTCTCCTTATTTTGTATAAATGCAATGCTCTGATAACAAAGAAACAAGCATAGACCGAGAGCTTTATATTCTTTTGGCTTCTTCAAGTATAATTGAAATTTACGTTTGGAATAAAAAGCGCAATCTTTCTACTGCATCACACTGGAGTTCTATAAAGTGAAAAAAACTGTCATTGTTCTGAAAAATCAGCCAAAACAGGTTAAACAATATAACCTTTCTCTTTCGCAAGCCTGATGGTCATTCAAGTAACAACAAAATATAATGTTATATAAAAAAGAAAAAGAATCACAATATTCATACTGTAATAAATGTAAAAGTGTGTAAAATGTAGAACGACTTTCTTTGGGACAAATGAGATTGAAAAGCATAACTTTTCCCAATTCAGGGGTGGTATTCCAATATGTTTTCCACAATTTGGTCCTTGGAGTGACGGTAGACCACAACATGGTTTTGCAAGAAATGTTTTGTGGAGATTGAAAGAACAAAGTTATAGTGAAAATGGAGATACAGAGGTTAGTTGGTAATATTTAGAATATCGGTAATCCAGTAGTAAGTGTCTGCTTAAAACCTTTATTTCTTCTAAATTTGCGAAATTAAGAATATTCTCCCGGAATATTTTTAAACTAGTTGAAAGATAACATTCGCAAAACTTGATACCCGCAAAAAGTTCAAGTAAATGATTTTAGTACAAATTTTTGACTCTTTGTAGAAGCACAAAATAAATGACAATTATTATTTTCCATCTCTTAACTTGCGCGGTCGACCTTTATATATTCTAGTGACCCATAACTTTTTTATCCCATAAGTTAGTAGCACTTTTTTCATATGAAAAGAAATTTTTTTGTTTTATTTTTGGAATAATGTCAAAAATGTTCATTAATTACGCCAATAATAGATTTTACGTGATTCACTAAAATTAGTACCCGTGAGACAATTTAAAATTTCGCGAAAATTGATTTTGACTAAAGGCGTTTTATTGACTTGCACTAATCAGTACTATGAAAGTTAATACCATTGAATAAACGTAAATGTCCGTAACTCAGTGCCATGGTGACACAAATAATATAGTCGGGCACTGGCGCCCAAAAAATTAAATAACTGTGCGGACAACCTAAAAATTTGGGAAACATTGGCCCTAAGGCTACTGATTACAAATTTGTTTGCTGACATACTTGAATTTTCTTGAAGGAACATGTCTGCAACATTTTACAGTAACTTTAAGGCAGAAAATAAAAGTTGCAATTTTTTCCAAAACATACTTATACCATTTGAAAGCTTATCAAAAACTGTATAGGAGACTTTTAAGTCGATATATGCAATTTCTTGGCACGTTATTAAATGACATAATTGAAATGTATTTTTAAAGTTTCAAATTTTTTACAAGTTTTGCATTTACCATAGAAATTTTTATGCTGAAAATCATTTTTTATACCCTTAATAAAATTTGACCTTGTCAGCAAAGTTTTTCTTGCTTTTTAGATGTTTGCGAAACGTTTTACCAGGTTGTAAATTTTCTACAACATTCCACGAAATACGAAATTTTTTGGGCAACAGCGCCCTGACTAATATACAAAAGTCAGGGTAGGATGAGAATGAAAATTGATATTATCATATTATTTACAGTGTGTTTTAAAAAAACTGAAGAAAGGCAGTAACACATTAATGTATATTTTTTTTCTAAGAATACCTCATTAAAATTAGTTATAACCATGTCAAAATCAGTTTCTCAGGGCGCATGTATTTTATACACTCATCGACGTACCCAAAGTAACACACTTAGGCCTCTATTAGACGCCTCACTTTTGCCACGCGAAACTAAATTCAATTGAAAACGACAAAAGAACGACTTGTTAATCTAATTCGACTCGGCTTTGATTTATAAATTCAATCTTACGTGAGCATGTTTTGGACTTTTCAAACGTTTGCTTTTGATTTCCCGATTTGAGACCATGATGTTAAAGTTTTTTTTATTTGACCTGGCATAAAGTAAAGAGTCAAATTCCATAATTCGTTCTCACAGAATGTTTTTATCATTTTAATGAATCAACAGATATTACACTAGTTTTATCATGTTATCTTGTATAAATGTATATACTGAAACGACCATCCTACATAAAGATTTTAGAAATAAATAAATTGCCGTGTCGATCGGCAAATTCTGTTGCACTTTTCGATTTAGGCCGACCGTAATTCAAAGCTGTGCATTAGACGCCCTTCTATTTACCGGACTTATTGACTTTTTTGGCCAAAATTATATAGTTTAAGCACGACAAAAAAAGGCGTTTAATCTAGGCCTCAGAACCTACCTGTTGGTGTTTATTCGGGAGGGGATGTTAATGCGAGAGGGGGCGCTTAATTAATTATTAACCTTACTATCTTTGTTTTTAGCTCACATTTTTTGTAGAAGACAACGAAGCCACTAGAAAGCTATGGGACCACAAGTTTATGTTAAGTTGTAAAGTCACAATGTCTCTCAATTCTTTGGTATTCGAAGCCTCTGTTGAAAATACTGATTCGAAAGACTTTGACTTTACTTTTTGTCTACACACTTACTTTCGAGTTGATGATATTGCAAATGTCAAGATAAAAGGTATGTACGTAAAATTCAGGTGGATTGTTTTGATGCCAATGATAATGATACATCATTAATTTTGGTGAGCATTAATTTTTCGCGAATTTTGCCCTATTCGCGAAACTAGTGCTCACGAAATTTCTTTAACACAGAAATTCCCATTCGCGAAAATTAATGCTCTCTAAATTTTTAACAACATTTCTTTAAAATAATAAGGTTACAATAGTATATTTAATGACAAAATGACGTCTTTTATAAGATTTGGATTTTTTGACTTGTTAAAGTTAGTGCACGCCACATTTAAGTAGAGATCTATAGTTAATTTTAAGTTTTCGAATCCCTATTGATTTTAGATGGAAAAGTCGTCTGTTATTAATGTGATTAGATTGATGAGTCTCACTCAATTCATCATTATAAAATATTTTTTTTATTATTTTGTTAAATATTTGTGACCTTATTGATGTTCCCTTTACATTTGCTTCACGTTGGTTCTTAGAAAATAGCTACCATGTTCTTTTTCCCTAGGTTTGAAGGGTGTAACTTATGTTGATAAAACACAAAACGGAAAACGTGTATTAGAAGAAAATGAAGAAGTCCTTATCACAGAATGGACAGACCGTGTGTATGAAAATGCTCCAGATGTTCTTGAACTATGGAAGAATGATAAAGAAAGCATGACACTGACTAAGGTAGGATATCGGTTGGAAGGTGCTGAATTTACACAACAACGGGTTTGTCTCTTTCAAGGATCAAAACCCTGCCGTCGGAGGGACTACTTAAATATTTTGGCCGATCTTTGGGTATGTGTGCGTTGGATAAATTTTTGAAAACTTCCTTTAAAGTTTTTCTCAGTCCTTTAACTGTACAAATCAAATTTAGCTCGTAAAACCCTCTACGAGATTTGTGATCTATGAGGAAGGAAGTGAGCCCTGGATGATTTCAAGGCTCATAGTATAAAGCTATTTTCTTTAATGTTTATGTAGGAAAACCTTCAAGATTATGTTGTTTGGAATCCTTGGTTGGAAAACTGTCAGAAGATGTCAGATATGGACAATGATGGTTACCTGCATCTTGTGTGTGTGGAAGCTGCGCAAGCATCCAGTAGAAAAGTTGTAAAATCAGGTGAAAAATGGAATTGCAAACAAGTTTTTCAGTTGAACGAACAAACGCATAGTCGAATTTGAAATTTCTACTTGGTCATCAACATAGAGCATGAAAGGTATTTAAGAAAACTATGGGATCATTTATGCAATTTCGACCACTTCATAGACGATTATAGACAATTAAAGAGCAAAATATGGCAATTTTGCTAATGTTCTGCTAATGTCAGTATCTTGAAAGAAGTAATTTTGAGGAAATTATTTTTTTACATGGTTCTGACATATCAAATACTGGAATTTGCACGGTGTTTTTGGGTTTTGACAATCTTTTGCTGAATTATTAAATAAATTAAAACTTTATGGCCTTAAAATTAAATTTAGGTGCTGAAATCAGCAGAAAAAACGTTATCACTTTTGATTACACCTGTCTTGTCAATTAATAAAACGAGGCAAACTCTGTGTCACCCCTATTTTCCGAAAAAATAGTATAATTATCTATCCACCTCTCCATTCGGTCTATTTTTGTGGTCTCCATTTGGTCAAAAAGCCAAATTTTTATCTTGCGGCCCTGATTATAGAGGGGTTTCAATATGGCTACTCTGTATGCACAATGCACGATGTATATTTGATGGTATAGTAATAGAAGTTTGAAATAATATTTTTATATCAAAACTATTTAACTATTTTTTGAACGGAAGTGATTATTTCGATGTTCAGCTCTACGATTTATAATCTTATATTTTTATTATTTTCAACTATCAGATATTTATTGAATGAAACTGTATTCGGCGTTTATCTTATTTTATATAGTTTTGTTTTAAGGGTCTCTTTCTTTTGCTGTTATGTTCTTTAAAATAGTCATGCGTATTTAACTTTTTGTAGATAGATGTATCTGTTGAAAATAAATAGATTTCAATAATAATTTATTTAATTTTAATGTCGTTGTTATTTTGAAAATAGTTTTCGTTCTGCATGATGCATGAATATTTAACAATAATAAACAGAAATGGGAGCATGACTTTCTTTATACGGTCCTCGAACAGTGTACAAGTTATCATAAAACTTTCATTTCGAAACGACGTTCGTTTGTATTTCTCTAAAGTTTGACACCCTTGGGCGTCTTACAGGTTAAAATTTTCACGACACACGTATGAAAAATCTATTTTTTGGCTTGCTTGAAAAATATACAATACACCTTTTTCGTGTCCTGGCTCGTTTTTTGAATAATCAAGTCTTGAACGGACTTAAAGATACTTACAAATGCAACATTTCAAATATCTGCACTTAATATTATTTTGTTTAAGAATCGGTTGCCATGACTTAATTTTATTTGAAACGAGGTGGGACGTTCGAAAATTTATCTCGGGGAAGGTGTTATATTAATATTTTTCTATTTTTTCAAATAAGAAATCTTTTAAATCCCACGAGAAGATAGATTTTCACAAGCTTTCTTAGTCAGTAATTAATTTCTTCATGTTTCATTATTTAGTGATCGTCTTAAAAGAAATGAAAATCGGCCGTTATAAAGATTACAATTAATCATTTATCACAGTCATCACAGTTTGATGATCTTATGATGTAATTATCCCATAATTTTATCTAATTAATTTTCTCTATGACTTTAGAGAACTTCTCAGTGATGTTTTTGCAACATGGTGAGAAAATATGGATCAAAACTTATGAATATTTCACCAAAACGTAATTCTAATCCATTTTATAGAAATAGAAGACAAGTTTTATTTCTTTCTGTTTGCCTTTCAATGAATATGATTTTTTCATTACTGATAATTCTTAGGATGAGCTTTTTTGTGAATTAATTGAAGTAAGGCTTTGGAAAAAGGCTACGGTAGAAAGCTAAATTTTCATATGCTGAGTCAAACCAGCATTATATAAGTCAGTGGCATCTACCGACGCGCAAGTAGATAGTGTGTATCAAAAAGTGTCCTCAAAAAAGTTTTTCCCTTATAACTCTCCAAGATAAGCTCCTACATTTTTAAAAATTATATTTTGGGAAATAGCATAAAACTAGCTCTCTACTGATATGAAATTCGCAATATTATATTTCATTTTTGAATAAATACGCCCAAAAACCTTTTGAGGACACTTTTTTTGATACACTGTATCATTGAAAATAGGTCATTTTTAGTTTTCAGCGATTGATGGCTGGACTGGAAATAGGAAATCTGATTGGTCATCAGCGTAGTGCAAATATATTTTAATCTGATTGGATAAGGCGTCAATGGGAAGCGCAACTAATTGTTAATTACTTTATTTATAATTACAAATTAAGTCATTATAATGCTGGTACTGTATACGACGTCAAAAGTTAAAATAGTATGGAAAAATATTATAACGAAAAAAATATGTATTCGCGAAAGCTACGGAATGTTATAAAAAACTGGTTTTGTGCTTTCTTAATAAATATCGGCTTTATACTTTAGGTCAATTCTTTGCATTGAAGAAAGATTTCTTAACACTTTTAACTTTTATAATTGCAAAAGGTTCAGCCTTAACTAAACATAACAAAATTTTAATCAATTTCACAGCTGTTAGAACAACGTTAGTAAAATGACGTCTCTTGTCCTTACTAGATGAATGAATAATAATGCAAATCATCTGAATAATCCATAGGATATGAACTGATACAGTTCATAGTGTGTATTTCGGAAAACAATCATTTAAAGATTTGGATTAAAGTTTTCTAAAGTTTGTAAACTAAACTATTTTTGAATTAATTTTTTCAGACAGAAATAACAGGGGGTGGGGGGGGGGGGGGCTTTCTTAAAAAATTTATTACTTATCGTTTAGAGATTATAAACAGTTTGTGCCAAAAAATACTTTTTTCAAGACATCAATTTATCAAACTGTTGCAAAGCCCTTTTCAACTCTCCCTGGAGGTATATCGTTTTCAATTAGATAATAATTCTTCAGAAAGTTTGGTTTTGAAGAGATTCTTGATCCAAAACCACGAGTTTTAATTCAATTCCGACAAATTATTAGTGAAGGAAAATTTCATGTAACTATTCAGAAAGTGTTAAAATGGAAATTATATTTTTTGAATAAAAGGTTCACAATGTGAAAGCTAAGTGCTTGAAAATAAGTGATTAAAGTCTTTGAAAGTCTTTTTGGAACACAATGTATTTGGATCATTATGATTTGGTCAGCTATGGGATTATGGGATTGGGAAAAATCTGGAAAATATTGACATTAATTTGTATTGAACTCTTGCCCGACCGATATCTAAGCCAATAAGTTTATCGAGTTCCATAACTAACAGTTTCGATTATATTTAACTGTACAGTCTATTTTTGACCGGCGAAACTCGTCTGCTTTTGCCACGGAATGCTTATCTCTCATCGGAGGTCCAGGACGAAAAAAGTCTTTTAGTTTCCATGCAAAGTTTACTTTTACACTGCAGAGTGTCTCAAAAAATTAGCTTATTGTGGAAAAATTTTGTATACAGTTAGTAAGTAATTTTTTATGATGGGCTACATTTTTGGGATACCCTGGTAGTATAAAAAGGGTTTATACCATGAATATAAATGTTAATATTTGAAATTTAATGTTCTTAGGTGGTTTGTATAATTATATTCTCTGGTCTATTTAAACATAAAATCTATCTCTAAAGTAAAAATAAAAATATTTGTTCTCATGATATTTTTATGCATATATTATTTCAAAAATTAAATCTTCAATAAGAAATGCGCTAAAAAATTCAAGTTCTTGTGCAAAAATATGTTTTTTACGCAGGTAATGATAAATTTTGTTCAATATGTTTAAAAGAAAATGAAATATTTAAACACCATGTAATTTCTAAGTTAAATAAAAGTAGTAAGATAACTTATTTGGTTTTTGTTAATGGCAGATATATTTTTTCAGCCTACATATTATTGGGAATAAACATTCATCGCCTCAAGCACTTGGCCACGTTTCTATAATTATATTAGAAACATTTTGATATCAAAGAATCTGAAAATTAAGGAACTCAGCGACGAGTTTAAGTTGTTCAAGTATGTTTGTCAAAAACTAGTCCCTTTAAGGGTCGGTTGTCGAGCCTCGAGGCGCACATACCCGACAATTTCTAAGTCTAGTATTCAACGGGCCTTGTAATTAGATGAAGAGTATGTGATAATTATCAATGATTTCTTTGGAACTATTCAAAACTTTGGCTTTAAGAGTTACAGCAGGGATGCAACTCGCCACAATTTTTTTTGGCTTAATAGTTGAATGATCAATAATTTAAGCCTTGAAAGGTTAGTAGAAGCTTCTTGGTTTTTGAGTTAAATGTGAGCGCCAGCCAGTTACTTTAGAAAACAGATATGTTATCATAAGATATCCCTGAGAATTTTTAGCTATATGGTCAAAATTGTTGATAAAGTTTTCTAATAATCCTTTTAGAGAATATCCTATAATATGTTCTTGACATAAATTGTCTTTTACTAAAAACATCTGTCAGTTTTTTAATTTGATCAAACTTGTTAGATGTTTCTCTCTTTATTGTGATATTTTGTAAAAGGATACACGTTTTCATGTTTTGTTTTAAATTTTCTTCGGATAAGTGAAACATGGAGGCTTCTTATTAGTTCGCAATCTTGGAAAGGACAGATCAAACGTTGCTTTTAACTATTTTTTCAAGTACCATAGTACCATATGCAAAGAGCAGTAGAATTTTGAAAATGTAAGATTTCACCAAGCTCGTGCTGAGTTCTTCCAAAAAATTGAAAAAGTGCTGAGTCAGAAGATTTTTTGATATTTTCAATGATTTACTAAATACCAAATACGCTTTTATAACAGTAAATTTTGGGAAATGATCACAAACTTTCAAAAAAAAAATGAATAAGATTATCATTTTCTTTCCTTTCTATCTCAGAAATGATTTAAAATCAAGAAAAAAACGGAGGGGAAAAACAACCTGAAATTTTCCATTTAGTAGAGTAAAAATTATGACGTCAAAGCTTGTTGCAAGTAAAGTAAAGCATTTGGTCGGATTATATTCAGCATTGTTATTTGTAGTAATTTAATAGTCCACTTTTATTTTCCTTTTGCCCATTTTTTTGGATATCATATGAAATTGAAAAATAATATTAGCCATATATGCTATATGAAGAAGTTGTGTAATTAGATCCAATGAATCAAATGGAAGTATTTTATCTTTCAAATTTCCAATTGTTTTATTCATTATAATTTCTAAATAAAAGCTTTACTGTAAAAAATGGTATTGGTACAGTTCGTTTTTAGTTGCTTTTCTTTGTATGGGAAGTAAGGATAGTTAGTAAGCATATAAACAATTATGCAGATAAATGGTTAAGGGAGCTTTTGTTTGAACTTATTTAAAAGTTTTTCAGCTAGCTGCCACAGTCGACAACGTAACTGAACCAAAGGCTAGACAGGTGTTTTTGATAGAATTCTGGAAAAATACCTAGGAATAATAAACTTTTCGTTTTATTGCGAGGCTCATTTGAAAAAAAGGATAAAATTTCTTAAAAGTAAATTAACTCGACTAACAAAACGTTTATTAACACAATGAAACGATTGCAAAATATTTTATAGCCATAAAAATACTCAATAATCTTTTTGCGTAATTTGTTATGGTAAGTTAATACACAATAGACTTTTAAGAAATTAATGATTCGAACCGTGATCCAAAGAGTAGAGGAGTAGAGGCCGAAACTCTTGCGCAATTCCTCCTGACGACGGATGACGGATTCCAACCCTGGAGCATGCAGTTGGATTTCATTCACACACTCTTTTCGAAAAATTATCAATTTGCTAAAAAATTTTGTATCTCTTGAAAGAGCTGAAAAATGCCTTTCTCATGATACGAATTCGAAATATTTTTATAAACAATTTCTGAAATATAAGCGTTGAAAGATGGCATATAAGATATTTGATACACACTGTACATCAGAGTCTTTGTCAAGTTTTCAATGAGTAATAGCTACATTTGGATTAAGAATGTTAACCCTTAATTTGGTTGATGAAAATGCCGCCTTGCAGACCATTTGTTACAAAGGCTTCGAGAATATCAAGACACTCTGCTTAAGACTGATTTTTCATCAATTTTTAATGATACTAGATGATGTTTCAGTTTTTATTTCGAAGAAAGACAAAGAAATATTGCACACGAAATAAAAAGAGAATGAAAAGTTAGGTTTTCTTACAAAAGTGGGCAAAACATATCCTGACGTTGTAAAGAAAACAAAAACAACAACTTATTAAAATTTCATAATGTTCTTAAAAGAAGTGAATGATCGGGAAGAGTAGCTTTCACAGGGGGTAGATTTGTTGTTTTTATACAATTGAAATATATATTGTATTCAAAACTTGGAGATCTATTTTTGATAAATCATTAAATCTTCTTTCACAAGATTTTTCTTCACAAATTCACCTCCTTCGCTCTAGCCATTTTCTCATAATAAATGAGATATATTTTTAACTAACTCTGTTTTATATACGTTGGGTTTGAGCTAATAATATCATTGTTACGATAAGTCTTATGGCTTTTGAAGAAAGAAATCAAAATTTGAATTTTGAGCAACAAAAAGATTTTTCCAGAATCATGAGAAATAACTCCAATGAAATTTTTGAAATATGTCATTTTCAGTGTTTAATATTTGAAGGGGCTTACGATTGCAGTTTATAACCTACAAGAAAAAAAAAAAGGGGGGGGGGGTGGCAAAAGCAGTTAATTTGGGTGTGAAAATTGTAATTCTTAGCCATCTGAAATCGTGGAGTAGAACAAAATGGAACATTTTTAAAGAGATGTGGAAATGAATGTGAAATTTGGGTACAAGTGCAAGGCAGAGTACAGAGTTAGTTAAAATATACTCATGTGATGCAAAATGCTCTATCTCAGTATCAAATTGTCTGTATTAAAAAAGCATCTAATGTTTCTAATTTATTTATTTAGTTTATCAAGTTTAGCTTCATAAGCAAGCCAGGTATGCGAAAACATGTGACAGTAAATAAAATTTTTCTATGCCTTAATTAGCGAGGTTAAGCAATCTAAATTCTACGACGTACTGGCATCCGAACTTAGACACTAATCGATTGTGATGCGGAAAGTTGCTTGGAATGCTATTTTCCAGAACGGCTGCGCAATGTTATACGTCGTAGATTTCAGTTTGCTTAACTTCACTAATAGCGTTCTTTAAATACCTTATTCGGCTCCTCTCTCTCCTCTCTCTACCAAGGGCACGTTTAATTGAGAGCCGGAATGAAGACGTATCTGCAGCAAATTGTTGTAATCATTTACATCTATAGGAAAATAACACAAGCATGGCTGTTATTCTTTCATTTCCGTTCAAATGTAAACCCATTCATGTCCCGAAATTTTCAAGATTTTGCAAATCTTTGGAGAGAGATCATTTCTTGACTGGAGACCGCCTGGTGCATGGGTCGCGGAGCTCCTAGGTCTCTACCCAGGGGTCCTGGACAGTAACAACTTTTAAAAAACCATGTTGAGTATATTTAACATCGGCAGTTAAAGGTTAGACTACGCTGTGTTTTTTTGAAAAAAAGAGAACATTTCCTTAAACTTTCAACTTACATTTTTGGAAACTGGATTAAGAAAACTATTTGAGTTTTGTTATCACATGGTTATCAGAAGAAAGCTCTTTTTATGCTCTTCGTTGCATTTTTCTGCTCAATTCTCAATCATTCAAAAGTTAGTTTGTAGTTAGTTTGTAAAGATATAACTGTGTTTTGATGTTTTGATACTTTATATTGATACATTCATTTTTACTTCATCCAAATAATCATTCACGTCTTTAAAAGTAATATACTACTAAGTACCTTACTTGAAACTTTGAATGTAATAATGACTATTACATAGGTTTAATGACTATATCATTACTAGTATGTCGTAATAACAATAAAATAGAATCCACTGATGGATAATTTTTTGCTATATTTTTGATGAGATGAATTTAAATTTTCGTTATGTTTGATTTTAATGACTTTTTACAGGAAACTTAATAAGCAGTTCTTTCTGCAGGGTCGCACAAGTAAATGTTTTAGTAACGAATGCACAGATTAAGTAGGCTATAGGAACGTCTGCGTTTCGGATGGCAATTTTTTTCAGGGTATTTTAATACGTTATCCGCTATGCGCTTCTTACGTAATAAGTAGAAACAGCAACCAGAATTAAGATAAACAAGACTTTCAATTCATTCATATTCTTATTACTTAAGACTTTTATTTTTCAAATCTTTAAAAATAACACATCAAGGAAGAGCGAAGCATGGACATTCGAATAGCATTAACACAACATGTTCGGCTACCGGGATATGTTGTCAAAAATTGTTGTTAGAGAATAATTAAATAAGCACCACCCTTAGTTACAGCGAGAATATGTTATTAACATTAATATGTTATTTCTATATTACTGTTACAAAAACTTGTAATATTTTCACTGTAGGCTTATTCATTATAACAGGTTTTGTTAATAAATTGAAAAACGTGAAGTATATTTTGAAAGAAATAACTCATTTCGCTATACTAATTTATTTTTGAAAGAAATAACTCATTTCACTATAATAATTTCTTAGAATATTGGATAAATCTTCAGACTTAAATTTTTTGCAACTAATTTAGAGGAAGAGAATCTTGGCAGAGAAAACTTTTATCGCAAATTTTTTTGTATGATTCGGAAAAAAACTTTTGCGACGGACAAATTCACGAATCCTTTTTGTGCATAGCACAAAGAAACTTCTCACTTCTATATATAAGTGTTAGTAGTAAACTTGAAGAAACTTACGGGTTATTCTAACGATATTTCGATGCTCTGTTCTACAAATACTTCATGAAAACAATAAGGCGGGGCTGTGCAAATTCTGGAACCACCCGGTTTTCTTTTTTCGGTTATCGCAAGAATCTGAGTGAATGTTCGAAAGCAGCCAAGAAGCATTTTTGAAAAAAATCTGTTCTGAAGGCATTATTTTCCTAGAAATTTACATGTGTTCAGAGAATATTTCGAAAACTACCTTGCTGGAAAATTTGATGTGTTCGGCTGAAAATTTCAGCTATTTGGAAAATATAGATGTGTTCTGAGAGCATTTGATGTCTGCTAGTTTTTTTTAGATTTCCTGGATCAAAAGAACAGATATTTTTTATTTGAGCTCCTTGATTTTTATTTTTTTGGAGGAAAATGTTACTAGTAGCTTCCTAGATTTTTCAAGGTGTTCTGAGACCATTTGGCTTTGGCTAGATTCCTTATTGTTAAAGTGACTATCCTGGAAAAAAGAACAGCTATTTTGTATTCTGGGCTCGTTGGATGCTTCTGAATGTTAAATGTGAATAGAAGGTAACAGGTGTGTGACACATATGTTGTAAGATGTAGCAAATATTTTTGTTATATACAACTCAAGTTTAAAAGTCAGAAGGTTTCGTATGTAACTAAAGTTCAAGTTAAATATTAAAAGAAAATGAATTGATGGAACTGATTTAGTGATAACAAACTAACTAGAACGACGTGGATATGGAATAGATTTCCTTTTTGCTACATAAAACAAGAAAGAGCGGAATTCTATCTGCCTATGCTCACATTAATTCGCTTATATGCCTAATGGAGAGATTAATCTTCTTCTTTTAAAGTGTTGACAATTCTTCAGCCAATAGTTTTTTGAATTTTTGGTGATGATTGTAGTTCAACAAAATTGAATTTGTACATTCCTTGTCAGACATTGTAACAATCATTTTATTAGAGTTTGCTGTGCGTTCAATTAATATTCCTCAATTGCTCCATGAATAAGAATCTTGAAATCTTATCTTTGATTGTTTATGAAACCATATGAAAGACTATGGCGGATCCTCATCTCTTCTGAAAAGTGATTGAAGACGTTTATCATAACGGCGTTTTTAGAATCATGTTTTTCTAGATGGATTTCAATATTTTCTAAAATGAGAGCGCCAGACGTAGTCCAATCAGCGAGTAGGGAGGAGACAACTTGGGTCAGAGTATCACTAATCGGAATATGTATAGCTTTATTGATTAATCATTTATCATTGTTGATCGATTTGAGGGAGTCATCAAACAATAAACCTCATAATCCAAGATGCAAAAACAAATAGTCGTTTTACTTATATTTCTTTTATTCATGTGCATGTATATTTTTCCAATCTTATGTTCAAAATAAGAGACAGGGAATGGTCTAGGGGACAAATTATTCTAGTAGAGTACACTTTCAACTGTTCTATTGTTTTTTCTTTTTATATTTTATTCTAGATCATAGAACTTTAGCTAAGCTTTTTTTATAAAACCAAAAAGAAAAAGAGCACGATAATCAAAAAAGTTGATCCTTCTGAAGAGAAGTTTCCATTTTTTCAAAGTTTTCAATATCTTTATTTATTATATACATATCATATCCTTATCTCTCTTATATTGTTCTCGGGTTTTTCCGAAGCCCTTTATTTGTCCTAATTTTTTTACCCATTGTGTTTCGTTCTAAAAAACAGATGAAAATAAGAGGATCGATTTAGACCGTTTTCATAAACTTAGACATTTCATTACTAGCCCTTTAAGTGGTTTTATGTATTTTTTTAGGGTAAAATTAATTGAAATACACAAGCTGAATTTGTAAGTGTCTAAACTCTCTATGGAAATTCAAGTGTATCACAAACAAACTTGAAGAGTTTGATGGGTTGAACAATCAACAAGAGTTTACAAGAATGCTCGTCAGCTTTGTGTGATCCGTAGCAAGCTCTTCTCTGGCAACCACTGGAAATGTCCACTGCAAAATATCTTATCGTCGCCTTTCTGCTCAACACTTGCGATGTTTCCACGTCGGAAAAAGATGATGCTTACAATATTTTTCAAATGAAGTTAACTAACATCTTCCAAGAAGTGACTAGATATGATAAATTGCGTACTGTGCTACATGAACAGATAGAATCTGGATTTCTCCAGGAAGAAACTGTCAATCCTGAAGATGTCACCACGGTGTTTGCTGAGCGACTGCGTAAATTGTTATTGTCTTACTTGGACGATCTGAAAGCGATCAAAGATCAAGTTACAATTTCCAGGGAAAATCACCAGTACGATCCTGACATTAAACCTTTCAATTACTTCAATGATAAACAAAACAACTCAGTTAGATTAGAACTCTTATTCTCAACTCAAATTCAGGTGAATTTAAATCAAAGTTTCGGACAAGTGCCAACTGACATCTTTAAAGATGACAAGGCTGTTTTAAACGACTTTGCATGGTTACAAGAACTGGATCCTATTTTTCAAAGAAATTACAAGGATAAAGCAACACTACTGTGGCAATATTTTGCCAGTGAAAATGGCGCATCTAAAAACTTTCCCGGAGTTAAGTAAGTGCCGTATTTTGCGTTTTCGGGTGTTTTACATTTTTAGACTAAGCTCATTCTCTTATTCTTTTTGCTCTTTTTAAAGCTTCTTAGTATGGTATGTCAACTTTAAAAGAAGAAAATTTCAGAATGAAGCTAAATGGATCAAAACTAACCATAATTTCTCTTTTAAGGGATCAGAGTTTATTTACGAAAATCTTTGAGAATTTCAACAAAATGTTGTAAAAGTGGCCTAAAAAATTTCTTACGTTTTCTTACGTTCTTCGGTATTCCAGTGAGCTTTAGTCTCTGCTGAAATGAATTCTTAATTCAGTCTTGAATGAAAGATAAAAAAAGATAAAGAAGTTGATAAATAATTAAAAATTCATTTAAATATGTCTATTCAAGTTTAATTAAAAAAATATTAAAAGTTAGCCGAAACTTATTGTTTTAACTGTTTTACTTTTTCAACTGCTAATTATTTGATGTTTTCCATATTTCTGTAGCGGTGAAAGTATCATTGATTTATACGATCCACGTCGACGAATCTGGTACAATAAAGCAATTATGTCACCAAAGGATGTCATACTAGCTGTTGATATGTCTGGTTCCATGACTGGAACCCACCTTACCATTGCCAGACTAGTTGTTTCCTCGCTCATTGATACATTGCAGCAAGATGATTACTTCAATGTCATTTCTTTCAATTCTCATGTAGAGTTTCTTATACCATGTTTAAAAAACTTGTCAGAAGCTACCACTGTTAACAAAAGAGCTTTCAAAAACGCTATTGACGGACTTACGAAGCCGACAGGAGTTGCAGACTTCCCCCAAGCTTTACGTACCGCCTTTGACGTACTGAATCGTGGTTCATTGAGTACCTTGAGTTCTTCAAACTGTTCGAAAGTTATTATGTTGATATCAGATGGTTTGGCATATGATGATCGTGTTGATGAAGTGTTGGCAAACTACAATGGAAATAAAGATGTCATTATATTCTCTTACATAGTTGGCTTGAATACAGATCCGGAATTGAAAGAAATTGCCTGTAGCAGTGGAGGACAATATTATCAGATTCAAACCATGGGTAAGTTTTATTATTGCCGCTCTAAATTATTTGACGCCCCTCTAACAGTGCATCCATGCTAGTGGTGTTCTCATAAAGTCAATAATTAGTGAGAAAAGGTTCAGCAAGATTCCGATAAATAGTTTTGCAAAAGTCTCAACTGAAATTAGGTTTGATTTCAATCAGTGATTAGCTTAATTTTTTTCTCAAAGCAATTGATTTTCTAAAAACTCATGTGAAGGTTGATTATACACTTTGGAAATGGCTTCCAAGCACTCTTCCGTACACCAAAATAACTAGGAGAGTGCAAATCTTAGTCGGGATGCGGTTTTACCAATCAAAAGCCAGGGAATAAGATAATGTGCGATAAAGGGATACCACTGTTTGCATAACTGTATAAAATCATTGTATTTTAAGAATCTACTTTCCTTTTTTTTTTAAAAACTTCGAAATTTCTCTCTACATTATAGGTAATGTTCTCGATGGTGTTTTGAAGTATCAAAAAGTGCTAAGTAAACCGATTGGAAAAATCGGAACTGATTATGTCACATTTACTCCCTTGTATTTGGATGGATCTGGTCTGGGCATGATGACAACAGTTTCAACTGGTGTGTTTATCCCCAACAATAACACAATGAAGAATGAATTAATAGGTGTGGCAGGCTTAGACATCGTTGTATCATTACTTCAACAACAGTATCCAATTGAAAGCTTGGGAGTATTTGGTCACGCTTTTGCTATAAATAATAATGGTTTGTTTCTTATGCATCCAAGGTTTAAAGACCAGAGTGGTTATTTACCTGACCCTGCAACTGTTTACTTAGATGAAGTTGAAAACACGATCGATGTAGATGTAGCTAAAGATCTTTCCAAAAAAATGATCAATGGTGAAATTGGCTGCCTTGAGGCTGAAGCTGATTGGTTATTTCCTAAAGAAACAATGACACGCATTGTTCGTTTAAACAATACTTATTGTTATCGCCCTTTACCAGATACACCTTTCTTTGCCGGTACCAGTATACCGGCGCAGAATAAAGTAAAGATGACAGTAAACAAAAACAAAATATCATCTTACTTCAAATCAGGTGTTGATGCCTTGGTTTCAAATATTCCCAATCAAACACACGAAATAGCATCATGGTTATTCTGTGATATACCAACAACAGGGTTGAAATTGCAGCCAGTTTCTACTAAGTATTACTTGACAGCTAATGATCTGTACAGTTATCTTAAACCAAAAAGTAATCTCAATGAAACGAAATGTGATTTTGATCTACTTTCAAATCTTCTTCATTCAGCATCAACAATTCATAATTTTACCAAAGAACATTGGTTTTCCAAGAAACTTGTCGAGCAAAAAGTGTCTGATGTGTACATAATAACTGCCTCAGGATTCATAGCAATTTTATCTCAAGATCCAAGGAAATCAACAACACTGCAAAGGCAGATATTTGAAGAACAAAAGTTTGCTCATCCAGCGTCACACTTTAATAAACACAGTAAAGAATACAATATATTCACTGTTGACATTAAACGAGGAAAGCCTTTACCAAAGCCGGAAAGAAGGAAATCTAAAAGAAAAACAATTTCCATAGGACGAGCAATTTACCCTCCTAATGATAGGAACAACATATTATACGTTGTAGGTATGACAACATACTCCGACGTTTTGGCTACATGGATAAATGAAACTTTCCATGATGATTGTCAAATAAATAAAACAAATGAATGTTACATTTTCAACTGCAAGGAAACTGAGAAATATCAGTGTTACTTGATTGATGAAAATGGATATGTTGTTTCTAGCAATCAAGGTAATTACCAAAGTGGTCATTTTATTGGGTATTTCAATGGAAGACTTGTCAGTAAACTGACAGATGAAATGGGAATTTTCCATAAAAAGGTATGGAGGGACACGCAAGCAGACTGCCCGCGTCGTACGTTAGACTCCTTGTCAAGTGCTATTAGACTGGAATCTCTCTACGGTGCATTATTTGAAAGTGTAACTTCAATTGTACATGGTATACTAAACTTTGTGATATGGTTTATGGTGAGTATTTCCTTGACAATCAAAACACAAAACCAAGTTCATGCAACTTCTCCAAAGAATGTCAGCTGCACAAAAGATATCCCTTTGTTTGTATTGCAAAATCAAGCTATAGATGCATCTGGTTCTTTGCCATGTTTAAGAGAATGCAACCAGTATTTCAAAATAAAAAACATACCACAAACAAACTTAGCATTTATAGTAACTAGTAATAATTGCTCGAATGGTATTAATTGTCCTTTAGTTATTGAACACAATGAGCCTATACGTGTTGAAGAACGGAATATTTGTGAACAACGAACTAATTACCGACAACCTCCACAAAAATGTTTCAAATCAACAGGATTGGACACTGAATGTACTTTTGAGTATACAAATACAGATAAAAATTTATTCATTTTCCTTATTGTGGGATTTTCTGTATGTTTTGCTATGATTGTTATTGTAGTTACAATTCTCCCGTATTGTCGACGATTACTGTTTTGTTAGAAAAGTACTTATGGATATTTTTTACTTTTTACTAGAAATTGTCATAGATGAATAGATCTTAATAACTGAAATTTATTGTCACCAACTTCATTAATCCAAATATTTATATCTCCAAGATGTAATTTCAGATAATTTTGTGATGTTGTGGACCCATTGCCCTTTGAACTGTAATTTTCAAATTCCCAAATTGTTATTTTAACTTTTTTTGATATTTTAGACCTATTGATTGGTGAATTTTATCAATTTTTGTTTTGACTTTTTGCACTGATTCTCGCCTTCGCGAAAAAAAGAAACTTTTAAAGCCCTGAGACTGAAAATGTGAAGGTATAAATGGCTCTACATACATAGTCAAAGTAAAGTAACATGTGACATAATTCTTTTACCGACAGTCGTACGTATGTGACTAACACAGTAAAAGGCCTTTCTATGACTTTGAACGATTGACTTGACCTACAGTCTTCGACTTTGAACAAAATGTCAGTTTTAGTAAGTCTTTTGAAATTTGATACCTTTTTTTTGCTATTACAGTATATTTTCAGACCGGTCTATATGTACATACAAATTCCGGATATTCAAAGTTTGAGAATAACCGGTAACTAGTTCCTCTTGATAAATTGACCAGTGGTAGATCTTACATATAAGGTCATAGTAAATGTCTTAACGGGAAATTTCATTTCGGAACGAAATTGATATTTGCACATGAGTCGAAATTGTCTAGATTCTATCTAATTCAAGTCAAAAGCAATTCTAGTTATTGAAATCTTAGTATCATGAATTTTTCAGACCGATCTGTAAATAGCGAACTATGTAAAATCCAGAAAAATTGTCAAACATTATACATTTTTTCCAAATTTGAAGACTAAACACCAGCTGGAAGCCCCGCCATGAATCTTTTAAAATACTGTAGATATCAGTTTCAGCTTTCACACAATAAAGCAGGTGGTCAAATAAAAAACAGCTTCCAAATTGTCTAATTATGTGATATTTGTGGTCAAATTTAGGCCTTTTTGCCTTGTGGTTCTTGAGATAAAAGATCAGCCACCCCGTGAATGCTTGGCGTGTAAAAAATGTGAATGCTCCAAAGGTTAAGAGAGGTATATTTTTGGCAGTGAAGCTTTTTTGACTTCCAGGGAATAAATAAATTTGCGCAACCAACAAGAGACCAATCCCCAATAGCAAATAAGTTGAAAAATTGCTAAAAGAAGGGAATTATTATGACAGTCCATGAAGGACTAAAGCAGAAGGAATGAAGAGTTCAAGCGACTCATTTTTATTGCATGGATGGTAAATTATTACTTTTTAATTACTACTTAATTAAGTCTTTTTCAACCATTGAAATAACATTATAATTAACACAAACGAAAATATTTTACTTTAGAGATAAATAAATAGATAAATAGTAATAATATCCTTTAAATACTCGAATTTCTTTGTAAAAATTAAAATCTTTCGAGACGAGCTTTTCCCAATGATTGAACTATAACAAATATCTTCATTTTCGTTTTATAACTGAAGCATCTTCAAAGCTTGTGTGTGTATACTTTCATTTTACAATTGACGAACCCTTTATTTGGTTTAATGTGCTCCCGTAAGATCCTTGAGAATCTTTTGTGATAAGCCTGAAATTGAAAGAGTGAAACTGTTATTTTACCAACTAAGAATTATCTTGGATGCGTCTTTCAAAATATCTTTTTAGATTCCTTTTAGCCCTATTTCTACTAGGGGTGGGAGGGGCTTGATTCCACCCACTCCCTTGCCGGTTTTTCTGTAAACCCTATGACCTTGAAACTTTGTAACATTTCCCAAAATTTAGTTATAAAAATAAATGAAGATAAATGTTGTTGCTAGGGCAACCATTTCGAAGTTAGGCTACCAAAGTTACCAAATGTAATGCTGCAATTATCTGCTCTTCATATTTTTTCGTTTAATAGAATTAAATTAATCTCAGGGAAGGTGTATTAATAAAAGGTTTAAACTTACTATGACTTGAATCTGTTGTTTCTTTCAACATTAGGACCATATGCTCAACCATGCCTTTCAAAGATACCATTTTAATTTTCCAGCTCATCAAAGTCTTGATGTTGCACTCACATTGGTTCTGCTTTAAGAACAAATCTTGTAGTGTCCTTGATTTGTCAATGATTGGGGAACTTGGTAAGCCGTGTTTAAATTGTGAAACTGAGGCAGAGATGATACTATCTTGTCTGAATTTTTGACATTTTCGAATAGCCAAAACTTTTCCCAGCATTTGCATCGTCTGTGTATGCATGGAGTTAAGAGCGTTCTGATATTGTTCAATGATTGTGTTTCCTAATAATTATGTAAGAAAGAATACAGAGTAAAATTGAAAATAATTTAAAATTGACAGTAGAATTGATAGCTTTACAATAGTTATTAGTTTGTAAATTTGATATTTTCTGATTTTGAGACACCACTACGAAACTTAGAACATACTATATAAAGTTTGTGCACGATCTATACATTATTAACGGTGGCATAAAGTTAAAAGAAGAAGCCATTGCATAGTTGTTTGCCCGTGACATTTTTTCTTACCTTCGAATTCATGTAAGAAGCTGGTTCCAACCCAAGATAAGCACGGGAACTGGTCTTTGTGAATTTCACAAGAGCAACCTACAATAAAAAGATCATAAGGATGGATTTAACAATTCATTTCAAATGTCCGAATCCAATAACAATAACAGTAATATCCTTAAAACTGTATATTAATGAAACTTTGTGAATTACCGTCTGGTGGGTTTTCAGTTGGCTTTGTGGTATGTGGCTTCAAGGTGGTCTTTTTGGTTGTGGTGGTGGTGGTATGTGGTTTTTTAGTTGTGGTGGTGGTGGTATGTGGTTTTTTAGTTGTGGTGGTTGTGGTATGTGGTTTTTTAGTTGTTGTTTCAATATCATCAGTTGGTTCATACGTGTGAATATACTCTGTAGTTATGTCATCAGTTGGCTCGTAAGTACTAATGTATTCCGTTGTATACTCTGTAGTGTAGCTTGTAGTGTCTGAAGTAAAGTAGTCGCCGGTGGTTACATCTGGTGGTTTAGTTGTCGTTGTTTTCGGTTTCGGAACGCAAGAAATTTTGCTGATGATGTGTTCAATATCAATTTTATTGAGTTCAGCAAAGCCAGAAATTTCTTTGACGTTATCTGAAATTCTTTCCAGAATATGTTTCTTGAAATGATCATTTTTGATGCCAAGTGAAAAGATTTGAATTCCTCTATCTCTGATTCGGTCGGAATTGTGATATAAACTTTCTAGGGATTTACCACGATTAGCATTACCATCAGAGATAAGCAAGATGACATGACGACCAGGTCTGTGTAAGCTACAACCTTCTTTATCTAACAGTTCTTCTGCTAATGCTAGACCAGCTTCGATATTGGTGAATTTACCGAATCGTTCAATAGCTTCGACTTTCTTCTTAAAAATGTTATGTTCGCTGCAAGAAACTACTTTTTTAGCTTCTTCAGCAAACGTTGCCACTGCTATTTTGTTTTTTGCTCCTAAAAGGCTTCCAACATTCTTTACAAAATCTTTGATGAGTTTAAGATCAGCATTGCTGATTGTTTCTGATAGATCCACAGTAATTGTTATTTCTGATTGACAA
>JAUBWS010083854.1:0-12260 GCA_032270445.1 Darlingtonia californica
GCCCAAATCGTGACGTCATTAAGTGGAAAATTGCCCAATTAGGCCTAATTTGCTTTGTTTTTCAATTTTAGTACTGGCTAGGTGTCGTTACTTCTGGTTACTTCCGGTTACTTAGTGGTTATTTCTGGTTATTTAGTGGTTACTTCTCGTTACTTCTGGTTACTTCTGGTTACTTCTTGTTCCTTCTTTTAGTAAGAACGATTGCCAGGCCAGGGGTTGACAAACCCTGTACGTGTGTACGTGACGTACAAAAAGTAAGACTTTTTCCATGCAAACATACGCCAAAAAATCCTTACTTTGACAAATCATGTACTGCATACGTAGTGACATTAAAAAAATTGGACTTTTTTCATGCAAACAAGTGACAAAAAATCCTCAACAGTCCAAAACGGAACTGAAGAGGCTATCCTGGGTAAACATTCGTAAATAATATTACTTGTTTGTGCACGAAAATTTTTTTGTATATACATCAACAAACTCAAATTGTAGAAATTTGTCAACCCTTGTATTGCCATGTTTGAGTTTTCTAGTTAGGAAACGATAGTTCCCTATTCAAGAAACTGTCTAAATTAGGAAACCATGTAAGAAGTGTCCTATTTTGGCAAATGTACCTGACTGTTGAACATTTATGCAAAACATGACTGTCACATAGATGGATCCGTTTGCTCTTGACTTAAGAGGGCAACAGCGCTCCAGATATGTCTGGTTCTGCAGACTTTGCAATTCATGTCGGCATTCTACTAATGCTGAAGTAAATGTGAAAATCACCAGACTATGTTGGCCAGATTTTACTGTTTTTATTATTCTAACAAATTTTCTTTACACACTTGTTAAATAGTTTTCTATCTCTTCAATTATATTCAGGGTCCCAAATAACGGTTTACAGTTTCCAAACCGCTTACAAGAAATTGAAAAGCAGAAATAGCATTATTACCGAAAAGTGTGAATCAATATTTTCAGATAATTTGTTATTTTGTTTTGTTGTTTCATTCTCAGGTTAAAAAACATGCTTGAAATGCAATGAAACATCAAAGCCAATGATAAATAAAATATCTTAATAAATTAAAACATTTCCCTGACACAAGTTTGAGAGAGAAAACAGAAAAAGTTCATTTGATATACAAAGCTTTTGTAAATAAAGAAGCTTTACATCATGAGTAAAATGCAGGAGATAGTTCCTTTGATGCACAAAGCCTTGACATAGCAAGTAAAATACAACAATAAGAGACAAAAATCTTTGCTATTAGGGACCATCCATAAAGTATGTATGCCCAAATTCCTAAATTTTAGACCACCCCCCTCTGTACGCTTTTGGTCTAACAACCCCCTTACCCCCGTACGCGCATATGCTTTCATTTAAACCCCCCCCCCAAAAAAAAATTCAGTGTACAAAAAGCTGTTAAGAAAAGCAAATTCTCGAAGCATGACTTTTTCTATATATTATGTTTTTCGTTTGTCCAAGAAAGATGGTTTACAATAATTATGAAAACAAAACACATAAAAAAATTTTTTTGATAGGGTACGTACGCCTTATGCTCGACAACCCACCCCTCCCCTATATGCTTTCATGCGCTTTTGGTTAGACTACCCCTCTCCCCCTCCGAGCGTACGTGTTTTATGGATGGCCCCTTAGAACAAATCACAGTTTTATGAAAAAAAATTCTTACTTTGCAAAAAAAGATGTTTGCCTGTGACAGGCTTTTTTTATCACCATGCAAGGACTAATTTAGCTATTCGTTTGAAATATTTATTCTGGACCCTGATATGACATAAATTACTGTGTAATAAAGCTGTGTAAAAGCTTTTTCTTTATTTGAGGGTATTTTCCCTAGAATCTAGCAAAATTTAGAAAAAATAGACCACTATGAAAATATATTTTGCTGACGTAAATTGTACTTTTGCTAACCTAAAATTAACATTAATTAATTGCCTTGTTTATGTCTGCACATTTTCGCTGACGTAAAAAAAGATGAATTGCAAAGCCTGGTTCTGTCCAGTGTTTGAAATCTAATTTTTGTATACTGGACAGCACCGGACTTGTGCATTGTGTATCTTACTTGACCCTACTTTTCAATCTAACATTTATTTATTATTGAAAACAATCCAATTTTTTTTGCTTAGTACCTTGCAGTACTGTTAATTTTCAGCCTCGTTTTGTGTATCTGCTAAGAAAATTGGGCCTTTGTCCAGAAAAACATTTTCTTTTAAAAAAGCTTATAGTTGATGTTTACATAATTTGCATATTATTTGAGCTTATTAACAATAGTAGAAGAATTTGAGTATCAAACTCATTGTTCAATAAAAATATAAAGAACTTTGAACAAAAGAAACTAAACGTTTAAATTTTGTTTAGAACATGCACAATAGTTTGCAGGAGTGTTACATAAACCACAAGTAAGTTTAGACAAGAAAATTCTTGGTTTAAATGTTGTGGTTTGTAGTATACGTTTCACAATAATACATAATTGCTGTAATCTGAAAGCTTTTAATTAGAAGTAATGAAAGTGTTCCTTGTCACTGCAATGAAACTGAAATGCAACTGCAATAAAATATGTGAAGCTCTATTGAAAATAGCGTTTGCTCTAGTGTTTTTCACACTGACCTAGTTTATTTGACTTGCACAAAGAAGTCTAATTGCTTGAGTGGGAAAGTCAACAATTATTTTAGCAGAATCTTTTTAATTAATTAGTTCGAAATCTTGTGTATTTTTTTTTTACAAATTTGTTATGTTTTGACAAAATAAGGTTTTTCGGGAGAAATCTAAATTGAAATATATTTCTTATGAATTTAATTCAATTTTGATTCTTAGTAGCATATGGTTTCAAAAGAAAATTTGATTGATAGAATATATTCTTCACACTCAATAAAAGGTTGGCTTTGGTACTTTTTGGCGGAGCGAGTGCATAAAAAACCTTGATGATTGCTAAGTGTTGAGTGCCAAGGTGAATTTCAATGACTGTATGTTATAATTTTACTATTTCACGTGCAGCTACGAAAGCAAAAACCAGTTTGTAATGGGCTATTTCCATAAAAATTTTGTGAGGTGAGATGCCAAAATGAAAAAACATGTTAAGAGACACCCAGCAATTTTTGTGATGATGTGATTGGCCTTTTTTATTAGCATGAAGGCATTAAATTGGTATTTTTTTGGCAATAGTTTGGTCTTAAAAGTGTTAAGAGTTTCCCTGATTTAAAGTAATATACCTAAATTCTCAAAAATGGCGGCATGATTCAGAGGGGAAAATTTGCGTAATGACCTGACTTTCAGCGGGCTTGGAATCTGAGTACATATTTGTTTTGAAAGCTGACAGATCAGTTGCTTTAATAAGAAGCAAACACTGAATGCCAACAACAAGGCAAATTGCCTTACTGTTTTCCTCCAAACTTTGTTTATGACTGGGGTATGACAACAATACGTAGCATGACCTGTCTATATGACTCTAGAACAGGAATTTCCTGATCTCCAGATTACTAAAACTTGGATCCACTATTTTCAGAACTTGAAAGACTTAGTATATAATGGACTGGCCATTCTGTTAGGTAAATTAGTAGACGTGTGACAATTTTATACATGTAGAAATTGTTAGGCTTGCAATCTTTATTTTCAAATTGTTTGGAAAGGAATTATTGCATTGATCAAACTAATCTGAAAAAAAGTTACTGCAAAGAAGGACAGTTTTGTTGCTACAAATATTCTAAACAGCAGATGAATTATGTTTAACAATTTTTCTTTTAATTTTCAGAGACTAATTATACAGTCTGTCATTAAACAAAACAAAATGATTGGAAGAGCAGTATCAATTTTTGGAAGAGCTGCTACTCGTGGTAGAGCAAGAAATATGCTCATGAGAGGAGATAATGCAGCAGGAACTGTAAGTTAAATACTTACAATTAAGTTGCCCCATCAAAGAGAAAAAACATCAGCCTTAAATTTATAAATTTGATGAGCAGCATTTTTTATGTGGTGTTGACATGGCACAGCATATCAGTTAATGAAAATTACTTTTGTATGTCAAATTTATTTTTGTATGTCAACTGTCAGATGTTTTATTTCAGTTTTTCATTTCAATACTTATTTAAAGGTTTCATCAATCCTCTGAATTTAGGTGAGCAGTTGGCATAAGTTAACACAACTTCAAATGACCAAAGAAGTTTTTTGACAGCAAATTGTTGAGAGGCTATACAACATTAAAGGTTGCCAGCGTATGTAAGGCCCTAGGACACCAATTCCGACCAAACAATTACCACCCTATGGCTTGCTTTGTTCAGCATACATATGCAGTCCTTAATTTTCCAAAATTCAGAGGACTGTTTCATATTCACCAAATTCTCTCGATTATACCTAACACAATTTTCTTATTGCTTTGTTTGCTTATATTTAGAACATGCCCTTTCAAACGAAGAACAAAACTAGACTTTTGTTTGTTATTTCATCGTACATGGGACTTGGATTTGCTATTCCGTTTATCGCTGTACGTTTCCAGATGTACAAGAAATCAAGTGCTTAATCTGCGGTATCGAACAGATATGATGTTATTTTAAATGCCAAACAATTTGAAAATTTGTAAATGTTATTTTTAAAGAAAGATAAAATGCAATCTTAAGATCATTCATGGAATTAATTTCATTGATTGTATTATTTCCTTCAGAACGAAAAATCTAACTAATTGTTACTTGTGTATCTATTTTTAATCCCTTTATTGATTTTTCAGTATAGCTATCCTTAAGAAATGGCTTTTAAATAAAAACTTATGCCAATCAATTTATTTAAGGGCTAGCAATTTGTAAAATATGTGGCTCGTTTTTAGAATGTGTTTTAGAGAGTGTTTGTTCTAATGTTAAAGTTTATTTCTTAAATTTGTTCTTTAAAAATATAGCATGTTATTTGATGATTTAATGGTTTTTGGTGTCTTCTGGAAAGTTTGATTCCCGCAAAAAAAATGTCAACCGACCACGAAATTTTTCAGGCGACTGCCATTTTGCCACTATACTTTGTCATTATTTATGCTAACCTAATTCTTTGTTTAGCATGATATTTGTTTATAATATATATTGGAAATTAGTGTTAAGTGAACCTTGATTGGAAACCATCTGCAAACTCCTGCAAGATTCGGTCATTCATGAAATTATTTCATTCCTGCAACATTTAGTAATAAGGAGAGTTCTTAGTACTTTTGGTTTTTACCCTGTTAATGTTGTCCAGATACAAATCCCTCTTTATTTGTATCGTCATGTTCAAAGAAAGTCCCCTTCTGCAGAGGTTTCAAGGAGGAGAGGGACAGGGGGAGCGTTAAATACAGGCTGTTCAGCGATGCTGGAAATACTGGAAATGCTGGAAAAGCTGGAAAACTGGTAATTTTTACAAATATTGCTGGAAAAGCTGGAAAAAGTACTATTTTTCACATATAGGAGTGATGGAATTTATATTTCTCAATTATTTAATGATCATAATTGAAAGATTTTCAGATTTATTTTATACTTGACAATTTATGCATTTACTGACTCGCTGTTCTGTAGTAGGTGTTATGAAACTTTCATGTTTTTTGAAGAATCTTTTCAATTAGCTTGGTTGCGACAGTTAGGTTAGGTCTTTCTAGTTTTTTTAAAGTTAAACAAAGGTCAGGTAGAGTTGGGACAAAGGTATATAATTTTAACAAATATTTCTAAAATTTTATTTTGTCACTGCTGGTCACCCTGGTCAATTTGAAAAATTAATCTGGTTTTTCAAGGGGCTTCAAAAAGGGGACGTTTTTTGATATAGTATGGTATTGCGATAATTTTCGGTTGTTTCACATATTATTAAAATATAGCATTTAAGACAACTCAAAAATCATTTAAAAACAACTGATTAGTGTTATTGTATTTTTTTGTAGTAGACAAATGAGTTCTTTATTCATAGTTTGGAAATTTCGCTAATAGGCTAATTTTGTTTTGATTTTGAAAAATTTCTTTAATCATTTGAGAAGTCATAAAACATTTATTTAATTTTCAAAAATTTTCCTTGGCTGAATGAATGTTGGGTAAAAATTCAAGAGCTGTTTGTGGTGATAAAAGGTTTAATAGAATTTCAACGTTCTGATTCAATGATTAATTTTTGTGCAATTAGTTAATTGTTTGTGTTTTTTTTCAGAGTAGAAGAGGTAAATGTTTAACAACATTTTTTATACCAGATTGGAATGGCCTCTGATTCAAAGCAAATAAAATTGGAGCACACACCATGGCCAACTCCCTCACGAGCTATTTACGGATTTGTTTTATATGTGGTGTCATATGTATTATATGGTATGATGATATTTTTGATACACCTATTTTTAGTTAAACCATTATTTGCCAAAAAAATCTTGGCAATACTATTTTGGGATTGCTTGTATGTTCTCTGTCACAGTTTGTAAGCTAACTCAATCTATCAAGCGCTGAGAATGCTAAGTTACGAATGCATTTAGTAGTTGGTGTCTTCTGGAAAGTTTGATTCCCATATGCATCATATATATAAATTTAACTAACGTAAGAAAATTCATGTGTGGTGATGATCTTACATGTGTATAAAATGTGATTTTAACTGCAAATTTAAATCCACCCGAACATTTAAACAGTCATACTTTGTACAGAAATCCCTAGCAAAAGGTCGTTATAGAATGAAACAAACCGACTGATTGACCGAATTGTTCTGAATATAATACTCATGTATTTACGATGCCACCTAGTGGGTAATAACGCTCAAAGAATCTTTACAGCAGCTGGGTTGACACTTTGTGCACGTGTATGAACATTAGTATGAAAAAAAATTGCACTAAAAACACCAATTCATGTCTTTTTGTTTTTAACTGTAGTTACATTATTTCTTTCTGTCTGAAGTGATATTATATCCTCTTTCTATGTTTCAAAAAGGATGTAGTATACTGAGAGTTTATGTTTATCATGATACTGATAATTTTGTCCGGAAGTGCTTTTACATACAAAAAATACCTTAAAGATACTAATTTTCGCGCAACGTCAAATGTTCTTTATTTCGCATGTACTAATTTTCGCGCATGACTCAATTTCTTTCAATGAAAGTGTGAAAAAGTAGCAAATTATGGGAAAAAATGTAAGTATTATTAATGTTATCTATGAAATCGTAGCATAAAGACGGTACTAATTTTCGCGCAACCATGTTTGCGCGTAATTTCGGTATTGATTTTCGCGCATTATTGAAATTTAGTACGCGCGAAAATGAATACCTTTAAGATAGAAGTATATGAGAGTACACATCTAGAGTACACATTGTCAAACCCAAAACTAAATGTCATTTGGAATAATCTTTTATTTCAATAGTTCCTCTGAATACGTTGCATTTTGATGATCTCCATTTTGTTTGATCTTTCAGGAGCGTACATTGTATGGGCATTGTTGCCAGATAGTTGTTTAGCAGCTGTCGGAATCACATACTTGCCAGCCAGGTAAGGCTTTCAATGGTCAAAATAGATCTGAAATTTCAACCCGTTTTCATTGACAGGTCTTGTGACCTCGATTGGAATGCTTAAGCTTCTGAGTCTCGTTAATACAAGAAATATCAAGCGCCTAAGAATTACTTTTCTCAGAGAAACCTTTTCAAATATCACAATTTTTGGTTATTTTCGCAATGTTTAAGTCACTGAATTTTCAAGAAGTTTATCCAGTAAAAATTCGAAGATATTTGAAAAAAATGTGCTCTTTAAACTTAAATAAGTAGATGAGATTTAATTATTTTAACCCTTTTTAATCAAAATCATTAACCTAAAACGATGACTTATCGAAGTTTTATCTCGCAAAATCTTTATTTCTTCATTCACGAAATTCTCAAATAACTTTCTCCAAAATAAACTGGTTCAGAAATAAATACTTTAAATTCAGAAACTTTCGCTGGAAGAAACTTTCGCGGTTTCGCGTTTTTGACCCTTTCCGCGAAAGTTTATTCCGCGAAATCTTTTGAAAATTCGTCAACCGCGAAAGTTTATTCCCGCGAAGTATCTGAAAATGCCGATGTTACAAAATTTTCACAATTATTCGTCATTTTATTGCATTTCTTGTGCAAATATATCGAAAAAAATCTGTGATCTGCGGAAGTTAATTCCCGCGAAACATCTCGAAATCGGTCATCCGCGAAAGTTTATTCCCGCGAAATACTAAAATTTCGCGGTTACGCTGATCCGCGAAAGTTTCTGACTTTAAAGTACTCTTATTTGTAATTTTTACATAAAAGACACGCATAAATAGTCTTTCATGATTAAGATATTTTAAAATCTTATTATTTTCTCTTTTTCTTAGACATTGGGTTATAACATTTCCATTTTTGATTTATGTTTTCATCCTTATGTTGTTGGTTGTATACGGAACAATGTACCTATTGAACTCTTCTGGAATGACCTTTGAAGAACCTGATACTACACAAAGAGGTAGACCTAGTAAGTATATACAGTTAGTTGTTTTACGTTGAACAGTAGGTCATTTTTAACTTTTTTTAAGTCTCTTACAATGGCAACTGATATCGCCCATCTCAGGCCACTCGAGCTGATTGGAAATTTATGTAGCCACGCCAGCTAAGTCACTGCAACATGGATCACAATATTGTGGATTTTTATGAAAAAAATAACTTAAAAATATTCTGTGTTATCGAAAAGCGCTATCTGGTTTTTATTAGATCAGTGATGATCCATGGTATCATGTTTGTTATTTTCTTTGAAATTTATACAATTGTTATTATAGGTGAAGGAAGATCATCATTTGGATGTTTAGACGATTTAACAGATTTAGATGTTCCTGTGGAGATACCAGAAACTAATAGTAGCAGAACTAATTTCTTAATTGGGAAACATTCTTTGAGGAATAGAAAACAATAACGAAAGAATTTCAAGAAGTACTAAACAAAGAAGATTCATGGTTTTTCTACAGTAAGGATCACATTTCAGAGCTCTTTCGTTAAGCTGGTACTTCATGTTCGTCTTCCTCGTATTATATTTCAAGTCATCAAATTGCCTTGGTTCTTTTTAACCAATTTCACCAATTCCTTTTTAATTATTAGTAATTTATTATTTGAATTTAATATTAGATCGCATTATACCCCATTCACAAAGTCGTAATGTTCTGGAAATTGTTTTAGAATGCATCTTGAGAAGGGAATTTTGTCAGATTTAGTAATTCGGAAAATTTAACTGCGACCATAATTTCGATCTAGTATTAAAAACTGAGTCAAATCTAAGGAAAGAAATTTCGTCCGATAAAGTAGTTTGGGGGCTTTACTTGCAACCAAGTAGATACAAACTTTTTTTGTAAAAGAAAAACCCTTCCGTCTATGAATCAATGCCCTGAATGTGAACCTTGATCACCCCTTCTTAAAGTAAGGCAGCTCACATTATGTATTGCAGCCTGGCTAACAAAGCATGTAAATCCGCCATTTCTCATTCAGGTATCCTCTATCTTATGTATTTCTAAAAAAAACATTTTTAATTACATAGAATAACTTTCTAGAATATAAAAAAATAATTGGAATATTAGAACTGCTCAGTAATTGTAGACCAATTCAACATATTAACCTTTGAACTAAACGAGTATGTACTGGGGGTTCCTAAAATTCTATGAAAACCTATGAAGTTTTTCGAACTTGAAAGTAATTATGGATGGAGTAAGCTCTCATAATTTTCTGGCATAGGTTTGTTTCGAGTAACGATAGTAATCAATTAAAAGCTTATGACGGTGTTGGAGCTTTGCACTCTCAATGGCCTACCACTTTCCCCCTAAACATCCTGGCTGGTGTGTACCTGTGTTGCGTCTTGACGTTTTGAAGTTTTTGCGTAAGCGTGTTTTTTACGAAAGTACTTCAGATATTGATCTTCATCGAGCAAAAGTTTTTTACAAAAATGTTCGTTCCATCTTGACACATTCGAACGAATCTTGATTTTTCCCGAAATATTGTCTCCTTCCAAGTTTTTATCATTTTCTATTGAAGTTTCACCAGAACCAAGTTCTTTCTCATCAGTAAGCAGACGACCCGTTGAACGTTTTTCCTTAGTTTTTGTAACTTTTCTATGCCCTACATTCTCGTCCGTTCGCAAACTATCCGCTGAGCTTTGGTCGTTGGTTGCAATAGTTCTTATTTTATACTTTTCAACGGTTAACAGATAATCTGCCGAGCTTTGTTCGGTGATTGTACTAATTTTTAGTTCCTGTTTTTCGTCGGTTAACAAATGATCCGTTGAACTTTGACCGTTGGTTGTTGACTTAAATGATTTATTTTCTCTATGACTTGGTGTGGTTTCACCCTCACCAGATACAAAAGGATTTCCTGTCACCTTTTTTGTACCATGAAACGTTTCAAGGAATAATTTCGTTTTCCGATTAGTTGATGTATTCCTTTCAATACCACTACTGTCAACAGAGTATTCAGCAAGAGAAAAATATGTCTCATGATTTATAGTATTTTCATCTAAACATTCCTTCTCCATATTTTCTTGCAATAATTTGAATTCATGGAACTCTTTCCAAAATTCCTTCCCTTCATATCCAATTTCAGTCCATAAAGTTTTGTTGAAAACTTCATACAATTTAAGATCTGCTCGATTCCATTTCCTAATACTTTCTCGTAAGGTTTCAGAGATTTTATCGTTATTCCACGTATTCTCAGAAGTATGATGGAATTTGAGGTACAGAATATCATCCAACTGCCAACAAAATCTTCTTTTCATGAGAACAAGACTTTCATCTAGATGTTCGTATATCAGAACTAATGAGAATTTCTCGTATAATTCTTGTATGGCTTGTTTAATGACATTTGCTCGATGATAATCTGTGGTAGCCAAACCAAGATCAAAGAACTGTCCGTTTTTGATCAAATTCAGAGTATCCTTAAAAAATAAAAGAAGAAATTATATCACGACTGATCAAGTGAAAGATATTGAGGGTAATAATAAACAGCCATTGAAAGGATGGAAGTTATCTGTCTGCAATGGACATCCGGCTATTGCTGTTCCTGATCTTTGTCCGAATCAGTTAAAGAATTAGACCAATAAGTTTTTCAAATCGTCACTTGAAACTAGACAAATTGCGAAATTTTGTACAAATGTACTTTTATTAAACAATCAAGTAGAAAATGAAATTTAGGTGCAGAAATTGACTTTTTGTGATGCAGGCGTTGGATTCCGCCATATTGAAATAATGTAATTTGTCAATTTTATTTTACAGTTTCTTCTAAACAACTCAAATAGGCTTTTGTCAAAATTTCAACTCATTTGAATTTGAATTTTGTCAAATATCAATACAAATTACAAATATTGACAAAAACACCTACTTTGCAACAGCAAACAAAGTTTTAATTTCATTCAAAAGTTTGGGAATGTACAAAGATTGTAAAACAAGAGTACATGAATGTACAAGAGCTGTGTGTAAAACTCTGCCAACCTGCCCTGGTGTCATGAATTGACATAAAACATACATCATAAAATTAACACAGCCTTATATGCCTTTTTGTAACAGACTTAATCTGTAAAAAAGAATTAAAATTGAGGAGTAAGTACTCAAAAAAATCTCGTACACTTTGAAAAAAAAATCATGAAAAATCTCAAACATTTTTGCCAAAAAAGCACAAAAAAAACCAACGGTCAAAAAAAATCATGAAATTAATCAAAGTTATTAAAAAGCCACGAAATGTCTTATATATATACCCTATGTTTTTTGTTTTAAATCCTTCTCCCCTCGATTAAATTTGTATCACCCTAACTTCTTAGTATGAAAAATTTTGACTTTAAAAAGTTTTTGCTAACATCAGACCTTCCAACCTAGTATGTATGACATAAGTTATACGCTGTTCTTGTTCTGTATTCTGCTATTTATGGATAACACGTCGAGTGTCTGCCAGCCAGATCAGGGAATTCAGATGCCTTCAAAATAATTGGGAAACATTTCTTTAGTATTTTACACATCGATCATCGTGTTCATTGTCAAAATAGATAGACACAGAGTAGCTGTTTTTTTCTTGTTTTGCTAGTGAAAAAGCGTCGTGGGTAGAAGGCGCGCAATGAAAAAAAGCAAAAAAGGTCTAGTCTGATTGCAGACCTCACCACACGCAAAGCTAAGCGCTCCGTTAAGGTCTGCGATCAGACTAAAAAAGGTCATGTTGGGTATGAGATTGGCTTAACCCTATTCGGGGTGGGGTATTTGGGGCTCTGAAAGGGTGGGGGGGGGGGGGCGGAGCCCCCCTTCATAAATCCTGATCTAAATAAGCTACAGCAATGAAACTTTGCAGGATT
>JAUBWS010083876.1:0-12255 GCA_032270445.1 Darlingtonia californica
GAGACTACGCACTTCTGTTGCCTCGTCATATAATATTTGACGAGACTACGATGTCCCTTCTGGGCTTCCGTAGTAAAGTAAATGTTTTGTTTCTCATCGCTCTCCCGTTTGTAACTGCAAAGCTTCTTGTTCAATCTTGGTTCTGCTTAGTTGCGTCTGTATTTAATTGTTTTCAAAACATAATTCAAAATTATAATTGCCTGGAAATAGAAAGAACTCAGAAGTAACAATAAAAAAACATTGTATGATTGATCAACGTGAATTTTTTTTGATGAGTTGTATGAGAGTGATTGAATCAAGAACATGACTCCGTTTCTGCATGTTCTGGATATCTCAGTTGGTATAGAGCAGTACAATACTGATGCGAATTTCATGATAGTGTGAGTTTCACTTCAGTCCTCGATTTTCAAAAACGTTTACTGAGGAATATTCATCCTGCATTAGAGGCTCTTACAGCGTTATTAGAGGTATTACGGGTATAAGATAGAGTGTTCCAGTGCTTTTAAGAATGCTAGCTTAAATAATACTGTTTTCTTGATCATTTCTGTTGTTTTCTAAATTACTCACGAAATTCATATTGTCTAAGTTTTATCCAAATAAATAGTTGGTAAATTGCAACCGGAATAGCGGCTTTTTTGAAAAAAATAAAAGACTCTTTTGATAAATATTTTTGTTAAATTATCTGTGTCAGCGTATTAACAGCACTGATTCTAATTATGTACATTCCTTTCCTTTAAGGATAATTTCAAACAAAGGTGATTGAAGCTTCCCCAATTTTGTCATCTTTCTCTCTTTAGCCGCAATTTCAACTGATGAGGTTACGGAACTTTAACCTCGCGAAATTAGTAATGAAATCAACTTCCCTCTCCTCTATTAAATTATTGAAATTAAGTAAATCTCTATCAATTTCATGGAGTCGCATGTGTGTTTAAAACACATCGCGCTTCCACCTTCATCACACCTCCATCAAATTACTAAAAAAGTGACATAACTAGAATGTAGCAAAATTACTCTCCCACTAACAGACCAGAACTTCAAATTATGATATTGTTTTACATGGGGGCTATCGTGTAGCATTAAAATGGGAACATAGCTGTCCAATATATAAAAGCTTGAAATTAATCCTTGAAATTTATAGACTTGAAGAAGAATGAAGAAAATATGTCCATATTTTTTAGTCCAGAGATGAGCCTGGACAATAATTATGATAGATAAATGAAAATACAAGTTTATTTAGTGTCTGTAGATTTATAAGACAACTTGGATAACATTAACATAAAAGAAATTCCGAATAGCATTTTTGCCAAGACCATATATACAGAATCAATTGACAAAAACTTGAAAAACAGTTTATTAATGTTACAAGAAAAGTGAATGTCTACTGTAGATTATACAAAACGTTACGTCAAAATGATAATTACAATATATCTTAATAAGTTCTTGGCAAAGATGCTAATCGAAATTTCTTTCAGTGTCTGTATTACGTATTTAAAACATCTATCCATAACATAACTGTGTTTTGAACACTCACATAGTACAGATGGTTAGAAAGAAATAAAGCTTACCAAGCAAAAGCACTCGAAAAATATTTCAAACACAAGCCCTTTGGTGTATTGGAAGGAGAAGAGGACAGTGAAAAAAATCTTGAATTCACTCTCGCTTCTCGTGGAACAACAATTCCTGCTTGCCCACAGAAGTAATTAATAAATGAAGTCACTACATCACATTGATATTGTCTAGTACAGAATCAATTTATTTCCAGAAATTAGCAGACAGTAAATGTATTGCTCCAGTTTTTTTTAAGAAAACGGTGAAATTAACCCAGGCGAAATTTTATGAACACAAGGTATAAAAAGTGCCTATACACGGGGAACGGGAGCTTTTTGCCCACAGCCATGACTCTTACCACCATCTCAAAATTGACACACACTAAATACGTGAATTTTGACATGGAAGCTTCGGTTTTGTAGACCCCTGCTTCGACCTGCTGTAACGTTTAAAAACATGATTTGTAAGGAAATGTCACTTTATGACAAGTCTTATTAACAAATCAGTGAAATTCCGTTCACCATTTGATAAATCAAATAGATATATGGAAGAACTGTAGTAATTAGAGTGTCCTAGCTAACCATACAATAAACTAAAAGATAGAAATTCTAGAAAAAAACAGCAAAGTTTCCCAAATAGTATCTTCATTTAGTTAACTTGGTTCGATTTCTGGTTTAAATAATTCTTGTTTTTATTTACCAAAAGCTAAGAAAAATATAACGAGGAATCCAAGAAAATATACCAAGTGCATGGACTTTAAACTTTTCGTAATCTGTCATGGTAACTCCAAAACCATCATCTAAAAATGTCGCTTTATTAAGAAAAACGCATAGCTGCATGTCTTTGTTAAGTTAATCCATATTTTAAAGCAGTTTTAAAAATAGTAATAGCACACATTTTTATTATGTTTTTTGGAATTATGTGAATCTAACCATGTACTTCAAAATAATGTAATTTAAATGTGTGCTTTGTGTTGAAGGATTGTGTACGAAAGCAGCCAACGGGACAATTTGACAAAATATCTGTTCGAAAGGCATGCTTCTCCTAGAAATTTATATGTGTTTGGTTAATATTCTGAAAAATACTTTGCTGGAAAATTTGATGTGTTTGGCAGAAAATTTCGATCTCCTGGAAAATATGGATGTGTTCTGAGATCATTTGAGGCCTGTTAGGCTTTTTTGGCTTTCCTGGGAAAAAATAACAGATATTTTGTCTTTGGGCACCTGTGTTCGGTCTAAACCTCTAATATAGTCTATAAACCTCTATAATATAGTCTATAAACCTCTATATAATAGTCTATAAACCTCTATAATAGTTTATAAACCTCTATAATAGTCTCTTGGAAAATACGAGGTGTTTTGAGACCATTTGGTGTGTGCTAGATTTTTCTGGTTTTTCTGGAAAAAAGAAGAGATATTTTGTGTCTTAGGCTCCTGGATTATTACGTGTTTGGGGAAAAATTAAATCTCCTAGATTTTTCGAGGTGTTCTGATATCCTTTGGCTGTTGCTAGATTTTTTGTAAAAATGGCCTTCCTGGAAAAAAAACCCAGATATTTTGTATTTTGGGCTCGCTGGATGCTTCTGATATAACATTGTACGAAAGCAGCCAATGAGGCATTTTTGCAAAATATCTGTTCGGAAGGCATGTTTTTCCTAGAAACGTACATGTGTTCGGAGAATATTTCGAAAACTACCTTGCTGGACAATTCGATGTGTTCGGCCGAAAATGTCAGTTCCCTGGAAAATATGGATGTGTTCTGAGAGCATTTGATGCCTGTCAGTTATTTTTTAGTTATCCTGAAAAAAAAGAACAGATATTTTGTGTTTTGGGCTCCTTCATTTTTAATTTTGAGAAATGCCAGTTTCGTAGGTTTTCGTACCATTTGGCTTTGGCTAGATTCCTTGTCAAAGTGACCTTCCTGGAAAAAAAGAACAGATATTTTGTATTTTGGGCTCGCTGGATGCTTCTGATATAACATTGTATTTAGTATTATGCAAAAAAATTTGTTATATAGCTTTCATTAGTTTAGTTGGTGTCCATTTTTCTAGTCGCACGACTCAAGCTATTCTAACTGTCTCTGATAAAACGTGATCTCAGTGAAGTTAAGGAAAGTCCAATTTTATCTTAAATCTTTTAGACCGGTTTCAATTAGCCACTTTCATAATATTCGTGATCTTGTTACATGCATATCTGTAGGGACAAACTTGAAAAAGATTCAGGCAGTTAATTGCTTCGAGTACAACAATGTTTTGTATTATGAACAGAAAAAATAAACACATTGCCAATTTTTTTTCGAGTTGGTTGATAACGATTATAATGATCTCAATGGGAAATATAGTTTTATATGACTGTAATCCCCCAAAAATTTTGCCAATCATGGTTGAGGTATTTTCTTAATGTTAAGAATAATCAAAGTTGGAAAGCAATAAACATCCTAAGGATGAATGAGTCTGCTCGGAATGTTTTTATCTAAAATAAGCCTAAACTGTCTAAACATAGGTATGAATTTTAACTTAATTATAATGTGTTTCGTGAGAAATTTTAAACAATCAAAACATATTCCGGGAGCCAAAACTCTAATCTCTCCATTTTTAGAAATTTAGTGGCTGTAAAAGAACAATATTTAGTTTAAAAGATATACTTCTCTACTTTGCGGAGGGTGCGTTTTTAGCCAATCTAGAGGGTCGAAATTTCAAAATTTTTCTGGCGCGTCGGCCCCAACCATGGCCCCCCTAAAATTAAGTTGCTTACTATACGGCCGTGAAGATGTAACGTCTGTAGGGTGAAAAGTGCAATTCCAAATCTAAGTACATCTTGAGATGGACTCCACACCTAATGTCTTTGTGAATCTCCAGCACGAAGGTGAGCATTAGGTGTGTGGAGTCCATCTCAATAAGATGTACTTAGATTTCATGAAATATTTAAGAAGTTACATTAGTTTGAAAAATTAGTGCAATGAATTGACAGACAATAGTACTTTCAGCAAAAGCAAACTCTCATTCCAATGTAGCTTCAGTGGCTATTGTTTACGGTAGCACATGATAACACGATAAAGAAATCGCAATCAGAGGAGAAAATTAGGCTCTTGTATCCCGACTATTTGACCTTGCTTCAAAACCGTACATTTGTAAGTTACAATTAAATCTGTTAAGTGTAGAAAAATGCAAAAAATTTAATAAAAAAAGCCAACAGTAAACATATCTAATATTGCGTCACGTTATGTAATTTTCTACACCCTTTAGTTTAGATAATCAAATCTCCACTCTAAGACTAGCAGTGCTTTTATTTGACGAATTTACAAGATGATTTATCTATGGCCCGTGTAAAATACGTTTCGTTGTTCCAAACGGCCTCTTTCGATAATTAATAAACTTCCATACGATGAATACTTCCTGCATTAATATTCCATGCGGCCCCACCTCATTTTGATGTAGTATTGCATGGAAAAATTATTATCTTCAAAGGCAGGTTTATCGATAGTACACATCTCTTGGAACCTCGTCAGCATGGAGAACTCCGTGAAAACGAGGCCGCTTTTGTATGAAAGACTAATTCGGGAATTATAATCGATGACTTTCATTGTGACGGTCTATGGGAAAAGGGGACATAAAGCCAACCATAATTTACTTGTTTACCTCTGCGGAGGAGGTAAATTTTATTTAAGCGATACGCAAATTTCTTTTCCTTTTATTTAACAGCTTAAATTTTTAATTTTGTTTGCTAAAGTACTAGTAGTAGTAATATTTAACAGCTTACATTTTTAATTTTCTTTGCTAAAGAATGGCATCGTAAGCTAACCATAGGTTTATTAATTTTTTGTTACATTGGGTTCTTTGCATTCATGGTACAGCAAATAAACAAGCTGGTTTACAGTGTTAGGAACAACCATTAAATTCAGTCGGAAATTGGAAAACCATCAATCTTCGCTCAGTAGCGTATCTAACGTAAGTCTTGCAAGCCGGCAGAAGAGATGAAAACTTAACTTAAAATAAACGTTTGCTTTAGCGACAAAATAACTTTTTAAAATCACTTTATTTATTTTTATTGATCTCCTAATATATGTACAGGATCTACCTCTAGATACGACATTGAGCTGTTGCCATGACTTTTTCAAGCAACTGCATTCCAACCGTTATTTAGCGAGAGAAATAGCGAGATTAAGCAAACCAAAATCTTCGACGTACCGGTAGCCGAACTTAGACACTGATCGATTGTGCTGCTGAAAGTTGCTTGGCATGCTCATTTCCAGAACGGTTGCGCAATGTTTTACGTCGTAGATTTGAATTTGCTTAACCTCGCTAGTATATTAATCATCGAGAAGTGTTTCAGTTTTTATCTAATATCTGGTAAAAAATATGAATTCTCCAATATACCATTTGTCTTTCGTTTTTTTCTGAATACCCTTAGATTGGAGACCCAGAATAGCTTTAGACGCCTGTTATTGAGATAACGGAGCTATGTTAATTACACTTTAACGTCCTATTCATAAGCGAAGTCTTGTAGAACTAACCGTCTACCTTGATTAGATTTGTATCTTTGAGATGGTCTCCAGTGGTTTTGTATCTGAAAATGGCAAAAAAAATTGTTACTTACTTACTTACTTAATTACTATTTAGTCAAGCGTTCTTATGTCATGTTTTTAGCTTCGCAATCCTCTCCTGCTAGCAAGTTATTTTAATTGTTATATTTTAGTTTTTCCTTATTCTCTGGGTGAGAATCGAATATTTTAATGTATATAATGCAATTTTAGATATTGAAATATAATTATGGAACTTACTTACTTACTTACATACAATAAAGGCTGAAGCCTGCGGCGGGGCAATTTAGCGTGAGCTACTGACTAGTTTATTTATATTGTCTCTTTTGTATCGTCGTATTGTCTCGTAGCCTTCTCCGTGCTCTAAAAATGTGGATGACGTATTTTCTACATGGTATTCAATAACAACAGTGATTGTTTTAATTTGTTAAAGTTAATTAATTGACCAAAATTATTTTCAGCAAGCTACATAACTATAGAAAAATAATCTTCTCGCATTTTTATCTACTTGGATCCAACTAATCAATTTGTTCAGATGGAAAGATAGAGACAGCTGATAGAAACTAAGACATCGAGGGGAAGGCAGGTTTAGAAGGTTTACATGGCACCAGAGCAAGGGACGCAATCCTTTAAGGTAGTTCTGCCTGAAGAATTATCTCGTTATTATGAATACAAAGGAAACGTTCTTGGCTCAGGTAAGCTTATTTTACTCCTTAACAGACAAAAAATGAAACTGCAGAGAGACCATCAAAAGAATGTTTTACCTTTTGTTTTGTTAACTGAAGGCCGTTTTCTACTCGGTGGAATTTTCCGCTTTGAGCAAAGTTCCGCTAGCAAAATTTAAGAACGGGTTTATTTTACTCAAATTTAATTTTTTTATTTCCGCCAATGAGATGAAATTCCGCCAAAGTTGTCACATGAGCATGCGCAGAAGATGCAAAGTCTTTCAAAGACTTCTTCTCTTTTGTTGTTGGGACGAACATATAACAAGTTCGAGCTTATGATAAATTCCAGAATATCTATATGCGCTTAAAGGTTTTCCCCCGTCATGAATACACGCTTTTTTATATAAGAATGGTGTTTTTTCGTTCCATGATGGATATTCTTAACTTTTTAGTCGAAATCATCCTACTATATTCTTAAGTAAATTCTTAAAGCTGTACCTAACTTTTCGTATCCAGGAACAAAAAAAATGTACCGTTAGGGGTGTGAAACGAATAAGACTTGTCTCTCGTATACAATAAACGATCATACGTACTTTCCAAATGTGAAACAGAAGCTTGATTGGTGTCTCAAACTGGCTAGGCTTTACTATTGACTAAATTATGTCATTCAAATTTTTTCCACAAATTCTTCTAGATCAATCCCTTGTATACGACGATGTACTTTCGCGCCATTTTAAACGTTTTTGTCTGTATCTCAAGATTCTTACCACTAACTATTAGATGAAACGCTCACCATCTTTCCACCCACATACTCGCAAAAGATACGATGGATCGAAAAGAAGTCATATGTACCCGCGATCCAGTAAACTCTGGTTTACAATGCGTTTTCTTATTGGTTCACGGCAGAAATAGAGCGATTTTATTGGATAAGAAAATGGTATTGTTAAGAACTTTTAATTGTTTTGTTTTGCTATATTATAGGTGGCTTTGCAAAGGTTGTTCTTGCACGACATGTGGCTACCGGAGAAAAGGTAAAGAACTTTGACATTGCGTCACGTGAAAAAATCTTGCCAATCAAAATGTCTACCGTTAAGGTTATGTAACGTTTTTGATCCTTATTGCTAAGCAACCTGAATAATTCTAGTCCTTATAAAAATGATAATCATAATTCCATCTTCAAATGAGAATTATATTGAACAATGTTGGCAGTCAATATTCATATTTAGATGTGATGTCCTTGTCAGCATAAGAACGGAAAATATTGACACATCTGATCATTCTAATTATTCTTGGGTTATTTTTCTTGTCCTGTTCAACTCGTCCTGGAACAAAGTTAAACTCAGTTTAATTATTTCCGAGGAAAAGCAAGAAAATGAAAGCAAAATTTTCCATCAATCAGAGGTTGGAATTCTACTTTTTGTATTTCTGTTACACAACAGGAAAAGGACGACGTAAAAGTATTTATTGCGCCGCGACACGATTGGAGGGGACAAAACAAAATTGGAGGGGCCAGGGAGCTTTTTTCGCAGAAAAGGCTTTGGAATCTTTTAAAAATGCTATTAGCTTGAAATTTATTGAAGGGGCGATTGCCCAGGCACCAGGCCGTTGATGTATATATTAGGAAAATATCGGTATATGTATCGGTATGTGGAAAACAGGTGTATTAATCTTTGTGTGTCTATCATTACAGGTAGCAATAAAGGTGATGAACAAAAAGCATCTTGAGCAAAAGGTACTGTTTGTCCCGGTATATTACTGACCGTAGAGGCGGATTTTTATTCACTTCTCTTGTTTTATTCGGAGACGGGACCGGAAAAACTCAATTTTCTAAAATTTTATTGGTTCATAAATTTTTCCTGTTAATTTACAAGTCCCAGGGCAAAGTAGAATCAAATGCAACATGTAGATGGATAACAAAATTGACACCTATTATAATAACATTTCTCGAAAAAAATAAATCAAAAATCAAAAAATATCACAAAAAAACAAGTCAAAAATCACAAAAAAAAATCAAAGAAAGACGTAAAATGTTAACGCGTATTCTTTTGTGTATTTACCCATCGCTTTTGTCTCATTATTCATAACATGTGAAATAAATTGACGTCAAAACGTGACCCGAGCTTGATGTGAATTCCAATCTTGAAACTGGTGTATTTTGCAGTTTTTGAGGGTGTATTGACGGAAATTTTAATGACTTTTTCAGTTTCGTATGTGAATTTATTAAGTATTTATCACTTGCATTTAACAAGATTAATTGTGCGATTCTACAAGAATTCCCGAAAGCGATTGATTGATTTTACCAATAACATTCTTAATAACAGAGTCTAAAGAGATAATAAGATTATAGAAATGTTATTGGCTAAAATCAATCAATCGTTTTCTGAAATTCTTGCAGAATTAAGTCACGTTTACACGTGACTCATATAAATAATCTAAATGAGAGGCCGTTTACAGGAGAATTGCATTTCGGCCGAAATGAAATTTTTTAACAATGCCATTATTTGTAACCACTTAAAGGGTTTCCTTTGACACCAAAATGAAAATTCATTTCTGTCTTTTTGACCGAAATAAGTTCATTTTGGGTAGTTCCGAGTCGTGACTTTTAAGATTCGGGCGAAATGAAATTCTCACCGACATAACTCAAACCAGAACCCTCGTAATTCTTTAGAGATACCAGCCAAACTTCACCTTCAAATGTTTTTCAACTGTTAATTCTTTGACGATTCTTGATCTGAAAATGAAACTAATACAGTAGAACCCCGATAACTCGAACCCTCAAAAACTCGAACTTTCATTAACTCGAACTCATTCGATCGGTCCCTTGACGCAGTACGTCTTATTAAAAGGTTCGAGTTATCGGGAGTGTACTGTAGCTCAATTTATTATTACTTTTTTTAAATGTATCATAAGAAATGGGCAGACAAAAAGGCATTTATTGTGGCTCTAATTGAAATATGCTGAACCTTTGTTCTTGATTGATTTTCTTTTATTGAATTTTATTTACTTAGGTAAGAAAATTCAAATGTTTTGGAACCAAATTCAACTCAAATTTTAATGTCAAAAACAATTGATACGCAAAAAAATGACATTAAGTGCCCCTCTATTGGCAGGGGCGGATACAGATTATGTGAAAGTTGTGATTTCACACAGTTAAGTAGTCTAAAGTTACCAAAATCGGGAAAATTTTATAGACATCTCGGGAAGAATCGGGGAAATTTAATCAGAAAATCGGAAAAGTTCGGGATTTTCACATGGTGGTTTGAAGTGTCTGTATCTGCCCCTGCGTATTGGATTAAGAAATTCAGAGATGTAGCAATTTTTGTTAATTTCCGGTCCAAAGCGTCAGTGCAATCATTTTCTTTGCCGCATTTAAAATTCAAATTATTTGAGAAATTTGGAATCTTATTAATCATGGCCTTTATCTTGCTCGTAAATGAGCTTCGATTGCAAAAACCGAAAACGATATATAAATGAATTCCATGAATCCAGGTTCTGCGATTAACAGAGTTCACTGAAATCAAAACTTTCTCACAGGTGAGGAGAAAATGTCTCTTGACTGCCATATCGGAGAAAAAGCTTAAAATGTCAAAGCTTCAAACTTTTAGACGAGATTTTTAGCCAAATTATTATGTATTTCCCTGTATAAGGGAAATTCATGTTTAAAAAAGGTTTTAATCACCACGATCATAATCTTCTTACACAGTTTTATAGCCGGGCAGATTGTTCATAAACATAGTACGTACTCTAAGGTCCCGAATAAACGTCCCCCCCCCCGACCTATTTTTTTCGAAAAAAAAATCCGAGTGATTAAACACTAAGTGACTATAATTTTTCGTCAAAGTAAGGCAGTCCAGTGTATCTTTTCTCTAATAAGTTATTTCTTTTCTCGTTTTAGGGTGACTTGCACCGTGCTTATAATGAAATTTACGCTCTTGAACATCTGAGACAACAAAATATTTGTCAATTGTATGAAGTCTACGAAAACGAACAATTTATATACCTGGTCATTGAGGTACAGTATTAGCACTCTTTCTTTCATCAAATAGAAATTCAAAAAAACAAGGATTGTTCCAAAAATGGAAAAGATTGTATTTACTGAAATACGAAACCACGCAAGATCAGCCAAAACTACCTAAAAACATCCAAAAACCACACACAAAACCGAGCGACCTCACACAAAACAGGGCGATTCCTCGCTCTAATTTGTTCATTTTGAGTTGTTTTGGCTGGTTGTAGCTAGTTTTGGCTGGTTTTAGCTAGTTTTCGTTGGTCTTGGCTAGTTTCCACTGGTTTGGGTTGTTTTGGCTGGTTGTAGCTAGTTTTGGCTGGTTTTGGCTGGTTTTAGCTAGTTTTCGTTGGTTTTGGCTAGTTTCCACTGGTTTGGGTTGTTTTGGCTGGTTGTAGCTAGTTTTGGCTGGTTTTAGCTAGTTTTCGTTGGTTTTGGCTAGTTTCCACTGGTTTGGGTTGGTTTAGGCTGGTTTTGGTTGGTTCTGGTTGGTTTGGACTGGTTCGGGCTGGTTTAGGCTGGTTTGGGCTGGTTTGGGCTGGTTTGGGCTGGTTTGGGCTGGTTTGGATGTTTCTTTTTCGTATACCCAAAAGGATTTTCCTAACAATTCCTTCGGGTAAAATTTTAATCGGATAGCTGAAAAAAAAAATTTTAAATCTTGAACACTACTCAACAATTTGGTATACAAACCAAAGCGAAGTAAAAGGGGTAAAGACATGGTTTCCGTAAAGAAAAGGTTAAAAACACGAAACATTCAGCACAACGTTTTACGTATTTATCTGCGTTCTTCCTTTTTTTAGCATTGTCCCGGTGGCGAATTGTTTGATTACATAGTATCTAAGAAACGCCTTCTTGAAAACGAGGCTCGCCATCTATTTCGCCAGATTCTATCCGCTGTTGCATATATACATAGTCATGGGTACGCACACAGAGACTTAAAACCAGTAAGTATTCAGTTTTTACTTATAGAGAACGTTTAAGACGATGAAAATTATCCCAATTCTTAAAATGGAGCCATTTTGGCAGGTATTAGCGTTAATCTAATGTGAGAAATCTGGGAACTAAGCATAATGGGCATAATGGGAAAAAGGTTACCGTGGTTACTTTTGTCTTAGTTTGATAAAAAGCTTCTCAAAGTTTTTGCTCAGCTTTTTAAAAGGACTATCACTTTTGGGCAATACAGCCTCTGATACGCATGTCTATGATTAAATTTAATACGTATGATAGGTGAAATACACGCTTTTTTATATAAGAATGGTGTTTTTTTCGTTTCATGATGGATATTCTTAACTTTTTAGTCGAAATCATTCTACTATATTCTTAAGTAAATTCTTAAGGCTATACCTAACTTTTCGTATCCAAGAACAAAAAAATAAAAGGGGTGAAACAATTAACTTTAAGACTTTTATGTAACACAAAGCCGAAGGCAGCCAACGAGGCATTTTTGCAAAATATCTGTTCGGAGGGCATACCTTTGCTGGAAATTCGTATGTGTTC
>JAUBWS010083887.1:0-12254 GCA_032270445.1 Darlingtonia californica
AAAAAAAAAAAAATCTTCCTTCAATGCAAAGTTATAGCTGAAAATTTGGAGGTAGTTTCCATCAAAAATTGGCAAAAAACAGAGTTTTTACCTCCAAACTTTCAGTCACAACTTTGCATTAAAGAAAAGTTTTTGAAAACTTTATTCACATTTAAAATTGCAAAATAACTCATTTATTATTTACCAGCATTTATTTTGTTCCAGTAAAAAGTTTTTTCTTTTTCAATTTCTTTTCTTCGTTTTTGAAACAAAATTTACAATAAAATGTTCTACTTTTTGAAATCTGCAGCAAAACCTGTAGTTTTCTTAAACTCCTGCATTTCAATCTTTTACCTGATATTCATGCTAAGTAAGCTTCAAACAAATAGAAAAAATGCACTAACCTGCTCAAGATACCAAATAACCCAATTAAAATACGTAAACAGCGACTTCGAGCTGGTCGAGGTTTTAATACTTGTGAACTGCAATTTCCATAGAAGTAACAAGATGCTACCATAAAGTAGAAGGCAAATATGAAGAATAAGCAAAATGTGACAAATAATAAGTATATTCCATTGAACATCAATGCCTGTCAAAAAAAAAAAGCCATTACATTTATATGAATGTTATTTGTGAGCACATCACTGGCCATAAAAAAAGATATCCCAATATGGTGTGCACCATTCCAAAACAGAAACTTCTTATGGTCTATAATATTTATGGGAAATTCGCAAAAAGTAATTCTACAGAAAGTCACTGATTTTGAACTGGTCAACCATAAACTTATATTATTTCGTCCAGCGAAAATTTCTTCCCTTAATTATATAAACATGTTTCAAAAAATATCTGGTGTGAATATTTCTTGTTCACATGATTCACATTGGAATGTTTTTTCAGTGGAATGGTATTATTTAACGCCATACATTTACATTTACAACAGACTGTCCGGCGTATCACCGTTGTGTTTGGTATTATTAAATCATAAAATCAGATTGTTTTTCATTTACAAATTTTTTATCCATATTACGAAAACCTAAGACATTTTGGGAGACAAAAATCCGTTCTGAAACTTAGAACCATAAAGCTTTGTGTCTTATAGATAGCGATGAGGTCTATTGCTATTTTCAAGGCAAGTTAAAAGTTTTAAAGCCAATCGATTATATAAGAGTTTCGATGTTGGTAAGGAGAAAATAAGACATAAGAACATCCTGTTTAGGACATAAGAGTGTGATATGATGGATATGCTTCAACCTCCCCCCTTAATGGAAAAACCCTGAACATGTTGCCAAGCTGAGAGGTCAGTTTCTTACAGAAGAAGATAAGTATTGTGCTGAACGTGGCTTATTAACATCACATGTGACTCAACATATCGGTGATACGAAGCAGATAATACCGGTAATATATTTATTATAACATATTGTCTGGGGTTTTCCGGGTGGTCCAGGGGTGTTCATAGATTAGGAATTCTTGATGTTAAGAGATTAGAAATGGTTGATGCACCTGAACCACGCTACATATTTCCTATGACATTCAGCGTGTGCCAAGTGGTTAGAATAGATGGCACCAGGACCTGAAGTATGTAATGAGTATTTTTTATTCCGGGTTTGCAACTACCAAAAAACAAAACACCTTACGTAGCCAAGTAAATGTTCAGGTTCAAAATTCATTTTAGTAGGTTAGATTGACACCCCTGGTCAACACCAGACACGCTGACAAGTTCCAGGGTTCGTCAAAGGTTCTGATCCGCTTAGCATGACAAAAGAATTTATGTAACTCACTATTATGTATTGGCACTCAGAAGCTGAAAAACATTTTTGTCCTGTGCTGTCCTTCAGTCAGGGAAAATCAAGCAAGAATTTGTCAGAAAAATATAAACAAACTGCACGTCAAACAAAATGAGAGAAATCCACAAATTAATTTAATTGATGAAAATTGCAAATTTTTGCTGATTCGCCACATTTTTTAAGGTGACATAATTTGTCAACACTTTATCATAACTCTACAAACCATACCATTTTTAGTACTCAGCAAGACCTATTAATTGAAATAGTTTTTATGACCAATAAAGTAAAAGACAAAGTGCTGACATCAGCAAAAAGTGAGCAAAAATGACTGTTTTTGCCCTTTAAATGCTCACATCTCAGCGTGGAGAGGCCCAAATTTACAAATGTCCCCATTTTTCATGGAACCAAGTGCACATACCGGGTGAGTCACAAAAAAGTTAAAATATTTGAGCAAATATTGCAAGGCATTCAGAAACAATTTTTATTTAAATCTTTTTTTAATTGTATAGAGAAAAGGCTAACTTAAATTTTGGTATATAAAACGTTGATTTATGTCCAGTAGATCAAAAGTTATGGCCATAAATTTTTAAAAGCAATTTTTCAAAAATACAAAAAAAAGCAGTAAAAAATGGCGATCAAATTTTATTGCATGACAGTAAATGAAAAATTAAGATTCATCAGTTAGCAATTTCTTTATTGAAAAAACGTAAGAAAAAATACAATTAATGATTTCATTCATTAGAAAAGATTTCCCTTCGCCTGGATGCATTTATTGATCCGATGGACCATTCCAGTGAGTTTTTTTTAGGAAAGTATGACTGTATCACTGTCAGTTGATCGTCATTTTTACTGCTTTTTTCCCATTTTTGAAAAATTGCTTTTTAATTTTTATGGCCTTAACTTTTGATCTACTGGACGTATATCAAAGTTTTATATAGCAAAATTTAAGTTAGCTTTTTCTCTACACGATTAAAAAAAATTTGAATAAAAATTCTTCTGAATGCCTTGCTATATATATTTGCTCAGAGATTTTAACTTTTTTGTGACTCACCCAGTACATATAATATTTATTGTAATGAAACAGATCCTGGGAACAGATCCTAACACTAATCCCCATTTTTCTTATCTAATTTTTATGCTCTGTCTACCGGAATAGTCAGATTTGCCAAATTAACACCATGAAAATTTCACTTTCAAAAAGGGACCATTGATAACCTTTAAAACCACCTTCTTGGCCCCAAAAATACAGATGTAAGAAAAATCAGCCATCACAAAAACCGAAATCTTGTTTTATAAGGTAAAACTATAAGCCTGATTTCAAATTCCTACCAATATTGGTGAGGTTCATTGACCTAAAACCATGACTACAAGACATTAAGTTATTATTAATGCAATGTCACTTCATTCATTTGAAGATTGTGAAGATTGGAACAACTTTGTGAAATTTTTATTTGAAAAAAGAAGATTTGAAAGTGAAGAAAATGAAGAAGAAAAAACTTTTTACTGATTGGATGAAATGTTGCAATTTTTTATGATTGACCCACCAGACTTCCCAACAGGCATGTCTTTGTGGGCATGATGGGTGCCCAGGGTCCTATATGAAAGTTTCAGTAAAAATGATGAGATTTGGAATGCAGACCTTGAATTAACAAGAAAAACTCATAGTGCCAAATTGTTTTACTTTTGCATTGTGATTTTCGGATTTAGTAATTTGTTTCCGTTCTTACGAAAAGGTGGAACGAGCAGTAATCAGCAGTAACGAGCAGTAACGAGCAGTAAGCAGCAGTAACCAGCAGTAACCACCAAGTAAAAAGCAGTAACCACCAAGTAAAAAGCAGTAACCACCAGTAACGAGTTTAAATTTTCAAATAGGTGGCAAAAATATTAAAATTAAATGTCTTAAAACCTTTTAAAATCCACTTCAAGTCCCAAAAATTGAAAGTGCTTGAAAATCGCTGAAAATTTGAAACTGACCAATTAAACGATGCTGAACACAATTGTTGTGGCCAAATTCCAAAAAAATTTCCATCCGAAGGTTTAAGGCCCAATTTAGTCCCAAAAATTGAAAGTGCTTGAAAATCGCTGAAAATTTGTACACTGATCAATTAAATGATATTGAACACAAATTTGTACCAGAAATATTTTTGGCTGAAGTAAGTAGAAAAATTAAAGGTACTTAAAAATCACTAAAGAATTGGCAAGTTTAGTATAACACAAATAAGTTTTTGTACCTTGCTCAAATTTCTAAAATTCCTACATGAAAGGAAAAGTAGCAATTAATTCTTTTTAATATATATGAAATATAAATGTTTTTTTTGTTAATAAATGTCTTACAATAGCTCTCAAAGTAACAAATATTTGAAATGTCACAAAATTTTGTCTTCAGCATTGTTTAATTGGTCAGTGTACAAATTTTCAGGGATTTTCAAGCACTTTCAATTTTTGGGACTTGAAGTGGATTTTAAAAGGTTTTAAGACATTTAATTTTAATATTTTAATACATTTTTAATTGGTGGTTACTGCTTTTTACTTGGTGGTTACTGCTGGTTACTGCTGGTTACTGTTCCTTACTGCTGGTTACTGCTGGTTACTGCTCGTTCCACCTTTTCGTAAGAACAATTTGTTTCTGATAGTTCCTCGCGATATGAAAGTTATTTCATAGTCATTGTTAGTTGTGAAAGGAAGAAAGGAAATGTCAAAAGAATTAAATATTTTTCACAAAGTCATAGTAGAATAGTGAATTATGTTGTTATTAAGTATTGGTATCAAAAAACGCTTCCTATGTTCATCTGTTGCCTACAAATGAATTTTTTGATGTAAAGCTTGCTTTAGAATGATAATAATAATAATAATAATTTATATTTTAAGTAACAATAACCCAGACCATTGAATTTACTGTGGTTATTTTTACTAGGGACCACTGACAGATAAGGAGAGCTTCAGACTGGCAAAGTTATACAGTGAAAAAGAATTCTTCTAAGCCACATTGGTGTTTACCTTTCCAATTGAGTATCATAATGCGATCTCCCAGGGTGATTTAGTCATTAAGGCCTTTAACCCTATTATACCCGAGGGGGAGGGACTCTTTTTGCCCGCAACTGAAAGTTTTAATAACTCCAAAAATACTTATGTTATGAACTGGAAATTTTGCAGCAATAAACAAAAACTTATTAGACACCGTTCCTGAAAATTTGAAGTAAGTTATAATCTCAAACGCATCATTAATTATGCATAATTATGTAAAACAAAGGTATCAATTTACAACCTCATCCAATACAAAATGTTCAGAACTTTAACTATCAATAACTTTTGATAGGAAAATGCTTTTAATTTGAAATTTTCACAGAGTGTTTCATTCATTAAAATATCATGCAGAATGTAAAAACAATTTGTTTATAGCTCTGTAAAGAAAGGTACCTATTTTTCAAAAATTGACATTTGTGATGGCATCATCAGGTAACCATGGCAACCATTGTTTGTTCAGCATTATTTTTTTAGTTGTATTATTGAGGGCTACCTCCATACCAAATTTCAATTTCCTAGCATAAGCCAATCTGCAGTTATGGCTGTGGGCGAAAAACCTCAAAAAGCCCAGGTACAATAGGGTTAACTCAAAGACAAATACAAGAAATTAATTTAAAATGTACAATAACTTTTACGTATTATTTTTACTGAGTAGTATGCAAAATTACTTAGTTAATTCGTGAAAATATGAGCATAACCAGGCTCCATTACAACAAGAGGGACAGAAAGAGAAAAAGAATAAAATGATGACAGTTTACTAAGGTCGCCATCAGAAATATCCGGTATTAGCGTCCTCCGACCGAATTAAAATTCTGCCCAAAAGCGTGCTTACCTAAGTGTAAAAAAAACGACCAACCCTAATTTTCAAAAATCCCGAGAAAAAATCAGACCAATGGAAAATTTGGAGCTATTCCGAAGGCTTAAGCAGGATATTTCCAATAGCGGCCTAAATTGCGTTTACAGAAACATATATATTCAATGTTTTGTTTTAATACAACTTTATAATCAATATATGTAAATTGACCAACGTGATTTGGCAAAACAAAAAGACATTTTCGGATTTGAGCCGCCAAACATATGATTACGAGTCAAGCTTGCTAACCATTAGACAACCGCAACGTTACGAGAAGTATGATTTCAACTTAAATTGATTTGTATAAGAAAGTTATTTGATAAGAGGAAACGTTACAGCCAGTATCCCTTCCTCCTCAGATCTCCCGATTTTGTGAGTTCATGGTACCGTATATCTGACAAAAAGTGGGCTAAATTGACACATACCAGGCGAATCGCAAAGGAATTTGTTTATGAAGAGAAATAAAAAGAGCAGTCCAGTGTCTCAAATCAAAAAAAAGAGTACTTACTTGTTGATATGCAACGTTATCTGGTGTAAATATTTCTGTGGTATTTTGAAAGTTAAAATCTAAATGTGGGAATCCATGAAAGATTTCAGCTAGTGTAGACTTATATTTGTTCATCCTTGTTACATAAAGTTGACGTTTTGCGATGTGCTTTCTTATTTTGACACTTGTGTTTAGTTTTTTAGTCACTGCTTTCTTGTTTACATTGTGACTGTTATTCTAAAGTATTGCTTTAAGTTTTTGAAGCCATCGTTGAGATTTTTTCCCGCCAAATAGGTAGTAATGGCGATTGGCAAACCAACCAGCCTCCGCCACCCCTCGAATCGAGGGTCCTGTCTCTCAACGGCCGCTATTTTATCGGCGGAATATGGTGAAACGCGGGGTCTTTTACGTCCCAAGCTCCATTAATGTCGCTTTCAACCGCTACTAAATGTTTTCCGCTTTTGAGAGAGGGTACCAACCAGCCGTCCGCCGCCCTGGGTGGCATGCAGAAACTGATATTTATTGTGGGTGTAGAGTCTCACTAACCCAGACCCGTTTGACCGGCATGATAAGTTATTTCCAGCAGAGTCCACAGACAGACATCTATTATATCGAATTCGCGTCCAGCCACCAGACGAGCAAATCGGTTGAGTTAGTCCTCAAGCACAAGTCAGACCAGGTAGACACTAGATAAGTGGATACTGAATTTCAGTCAGAACAACTCGACATTTACAGGAGTGGAGATCGAACCTGCGATCTCTTGAATAGTAGTACGCTTAGCCTCTATCATTGCGCCGCCACTCCCAAAAATGTTTGCCTCCCGGGACTCCTTTTGAAGTTTTTGTATAACGAGGAAAGCTTTTGAGAAATTCTTGGTTTTTCCTATTCCCGCCTAAAACGATCATGAAGTTTTAGAATTTATTTGATTAAGTATGCACGGTAGGAGTATCCCGGCAACTCGAATTAAATTTGCAGGACAACATCTCTTCGAATTCACAATGAAATCACTTCAATTGATGATTGTTCGTATAAGCCAGTTTTTACAAGAGGGTGTTAACCAAAGCAATCAATCGAATGTCGACTTCCGAAGTAATTCGGGGTATATTTTACCACTTTGTTTTTGTAGAAGTCGTGAATAATTGAGGTAAATATTTCCAGATGACCCGTTCTTTCAAATACTTAGGAGTATGAGTAACTTTCTATTTCGCATCAATCGAGTTTTCTATAGAAACGCTTGTTCTAAATGTTTGGAAGAGCGACAAATCGAGACAATATTTTGCTTGCTCAATCCAACACTTTCGAGAAGCGTTGTGCAGAAAACTCAATTGGTGTACAAACAGTCAGGCTGGTATAAAAACAAAGATGGAAATATGTTCTACTGTAGTAGGATAAATTTTTTAAATGGTTTAAAGTAAAAACTTTAAATACTGCATCTTTAATAAAGCAAGTTTGAAATAAATCTAAAGGTAAATATCTATTCAAAATGGAAATTACAAATCTGTGAAATTTACTATTACAGTTTTTTTTAAACAAAAGCTTTCAATATTCAACATTCTTCTTTTCTTCTATTCAGCGTCTCAAAAAATGCAGGGCGGATTCATCATAGCCCCGCAAATCAAAACAAGGGAAAAACTAAACAATTTCTATGTTGTTGCTAATGACATTTTTTACGACGGGCTAGATCTTTAGGACAGCCTGTAGAATGAAACACACGTGGAATTGAAGCTCTATTTAAACTCAAACATCAAACATTAGTTCACATGGGTTATTCAAAGAGTCAACAAATATATCACAAATCAAAATAAAACCCTTCAACTTCACCAAAAAAATCCACCTTATGAACAAAGAAATTTCAAAACCCTTATCTATACATACAAGAAAAAAAAACCGAAAAGAAATCTGTGATTAGTGAGGTTAAGCAAACTTAAACCTAGCCAGAAATGGCATCAAGTCCTCAATTTCTGACTTTTGGCAACGAAGTTATTTTGGAAAAGGCTACGGCGTATTAGCATTGATTGTGACATACGCTTTAGATTCGTTTTGATTAACCTCGCTAAAATCCATACATATATTCTTCAAATATAACACGTTAAATGTTTGCACTTTTGTCTTTTGTTTTCTTTCATGTACATAACCAATTTGAAATTCCCAGTCTATTTATACACGAGATTGGTGGATTCTTAAGTTGTTGAGTAAGGCTTCATTGATTGACTATTCATTCCTTCCAAACTCTTATGCGGGCAATTTCAAGCTTTTTCCTTTCAGCACTAAAATTGAAAAATCATAATAAGAAGCAAACGACATGACAGACAACATAAAAAATTGCTAATAAGTATGACGTGCAAGATACAAATATATATCTTCTAGTTAGAAAAGGGAGGGAGTAAGTAAATGATAACGTAATTTGGGAGCGATAGTCTGCCAAATGATTACACTTCATTACAGGGGGGGGGGGGAGGGAGTCAAAAAGCGCTGAAAAATTCATTACGTAATATGTGAACGATCCCATATTACCTTAAAAAAAAAAAAAAAAAATTTCCTTTTTTTGAGGGAGGGGGGGGGGGGGTATTTTGTCCAAAACCGTCAAATTGAATTTCCGCTTGAATTTCTCCTGTTACGGAGAAGACGGAAACTCTTTTTGAAAATTCGTTCTACAAATGTTTAAAAATCTTTGATTTTTCAATAAATCTTCTGGAAAATTTGAGAACGAATAATTTTCATAATAAAAGTTGAGGGTTCTCACATTACATTAGTTTGATATTACATCAGTTCGTTTTGCAATTAATGTTCTTATATCTTGTATCAAACCCGTAGAACTAAAATCTCAAAACTAAAGCTTACGTGTTGAAAAAACATGGATTTAAACGAACTCGTTTCCTAAAAAACTCTGAATTCTTATAAGCCTTACAATAATGTGATAGTAGCTAAAGCAGCAGAACGGACGCCTGTTCAAATAAGAATCAGATTTTCGCAAATATATCATGTTTTCCTATATTGATAATTTTTTTAATTTATTTCCTTATCTTAACACGATGTTAACTTTCAATAAATGCCATGCTTGAATCAAAAGTTTTGTTGATCATCTTGTGATAGCAACTTGTGATAGTACACAAAACATAAAAAAACATGAGTGGATAAAATTTCGCGAGTTTTTGCAGGCTTTCGCGATATTAATCGACGCAATTTGCATACTATTTTTTAATAAAAAACGCTAGCAAAACAAAGAAATGGCAAAAAGTGTGACCACAAAACCATATCAAATCCCCTCTAAAAATGTCAACAGAACTGTTTGCAAAGTTAAATACACTCGAAAGTTTACACACAAACCTTTTGTGATGTATAAGTAGAAGAAGTCACAGTACAGGACTGTTTGAACAACACCAGCAACAACAGCGATCAAGTCGAAAAATCCTTCGAAATAGTATCGGTAAATCCAATTGAGCAAGTACAAGGCACGGTATGAGCCAAGAGCAAATAAATAGTGACTAGTGATACTTTCAGCTTCCCCCGTCTTTGAGATCATGAATAATTGTGGTAGGATGGCAACTGATTCCAAATAAATAGAGAAGGTCCAGAGAACCTAAACGACAAACAAAAAAGTGTTCATAATAGGAGTTTGAGGCCTTTTTCAATCAATCAATCAAAGTTTCTGATCCACTGTCTATATTTTTGCTGAGATAGAAGATTGATTGATAAGTGTGAATTTTAAATCACTGAAAATAAATCAAAATTTGAGTAGCTTCAATTCCTTTTACACGTTTTCTTCTTCGTAAGAATACGCTTTGCGAAGCAACCTCAAAGTTTCTGAAATGTTTCTAAGTAATAGCACTGAATGAAGTAAGAACCTGAAAAAAGTGGTAAAATTTGCATTTTGAAGAGATAAAAATTTCTCATTAACCCTTAAACTCTGCTATGTTTTTTAAAGTGAAAAATTTCCAAAATTTCTTTTATCTCTTTTCAAACTTTCAAATTGAATTTCTGGACAGTGGATTCAGATAAACTGATGAAGTTTGGTACCAAAAGAAAGCTCTTTTTAATGTTCTTTAAAAAAAAATGGTAGGGTGTTTGGGCAAATTCAGAATAGTTCAGAAGTTATGGGCTTCCAAAGACAAAGTGGCATTTTTGTCAAATTTGGACGCACGTATGCGTCATATGGAGTCTAATAGTTAAATAGTTGAAGTAGCTTTAAACTTTACACTTTATTTAAAAACGTAAAGCATTTTCTTTTGTTTGTCAAAATATATCATACAAAGAATGTTTCAAACATCGGGTCTCAGCCTCATAATGTTTCTCATGTGTTCTTACATTTTAGCCAATTTGAGCTTGATGTTTCTTATTCTTCTGTTTCTTAAGAAAAAAACTTATAAGTATTAGTAACACCTTGATTTTGGTCATTACAACAATGTAACGGAAAAAATACCAACCTCCATCACACTCAATTCATGATTGACCAAAACTGCAAGACCTCCAACTGGTATTACCAAAAATTCTGCACGGAAACTATCATGATTTGAATCGTATGTGGCTTTGAATTTCATAAAAATGAGATAGCATGTACCAATTGTTGAAGAAATGAAGATAAGTTTCATAGAAGTATTATACAAGGATATGAATGATGTAAACAGGTCAAGGTAACGTGTGAAGAAAACACATGCAAACAGTATCTGACTTTTACCAGAAACTCCTATAAACAAAAGAGAAAAAATGCGGGTTAAATTTTACAATTGGGTTTGACTTAGTTCAATTATTACTTTACTTTGGAAAGTACCCATCACTTTAAATTGTCTTTTATTTAATAATAAAAAAACTTATACATAAAACCATAATAAGGAGGGTAGTTACACTACATTACAATCTTCTAAAAAAATGTCCTTTTGAGGGAACTATAGTTCATTGATGTTTCATGTATGTTTTCTACAAAATTACAGTAGGTAAATTTGACTGAGGTTCTGAGGTTTCAGTTAGAACATATATTTCCTCAGACCTGTGCATAGTCACTTGAGTTTGGTTTGCACACTTTGTAAGAAATAGAAACACCTAGCAAATACCAATGCAAGATTGACAAATACTTCATTCTTGCTGAATTCTAGATTTTTTTAAAGTAAACATTTTTTAAGTACTTGTGTCCACATACATGAAGTGATGTCACAGGGTTAAACATACCTATACATATTTTTGAAAGCAAATGTCCATCAAACAATTTACACTACACAAAAATATTATTCTAATTCAAATAACTTTTGACTTTAAAAGATAGGTTTCTTCACTGATATTATACAGGTTTTTCACTGTTTGTCTTGCTTATTTCTTTTTGTTAAAAGTAAGGTAAACATCAGAATAAGCAAGTAATCAAAAGTTTATTTAGAGTTTGTGAAAGTAGAAAAATCACAAAACAGGAGTATTTGAACATACATCAGGGATCAAGTCAACAATGAAAAAATGATTCGCTAAAATAAAAGAGATATTCCGCGCATCACTGCGAAAAATTTTCTTCAGTTTTGTCAATCGTTTTTATCAAATTGCAAATAGTTTCAGCAAATCAGCAAATTCTTTTCACTAATCAGTGAATCAATTGGCAAGTTAGAATTATAAACGTTATTTTGAATTATGGGCAGCCTTCAGAGAGAGAAAATATTGTGTTTTTTAATGTAATATTCAATAGCAGAAAATTTGTTTTCCATCGTGAAGTCAAGATAGGGGAATTTCCCCCACATGTTTTAAAAGTTTACAGCAATAACAAGTGCTTCTTTGATTGAAACAGAGTGCTTGATTTATATTAATGATTTTGTATTATTTTGATTTGCAGTTTTGTTAAAAATATGAGAAATATGCTCCGTTGAATCTTGCAAACGGTTCGCATTTTGCAAACTGCCAACCCTTAATTTGAACGCTGTACATGTCTTAATTATTTGTCAACACCTGATGTAAAAGTAATGTGTCAATATTCATACAAGTAGGGAGAACTAGCAACACTCAAGTTTTAATAACTATAAGCACACCTTTATCAGAAAAGGCCCCATTCTGACAGAAAATGGATGTAAGATTTAAATTAGATGCAGACTCTTATTTCAATTACGCCTAGAGTACTTGGTAATAAACAAGGCTCCCAACCCTTAGCCACTCATAT
>JAUBWS010083909.1:0-12250 GCA_032270445.1 Darlingtonia californica
ATCCATATTTTCCCGAAAGCCGGCATTTTCTGCCGAACACATCAAATTTTCCAGCAAAAAAGTTTTCAACATATTCTACGAACACATATAAATTTCCAGGAAAAATATGCCTTCCGAACAGATATTTTGCAAAAATGGCGCGCTGGCTGCTTTCGCTGGTCGTCTTTTTGTCTTTTTAATTTTTCAGAACGCAAAGGTTCAGCTTCTAAAGGGCTTAAAACAATCTCTCAAAATGAATATATACATTATACTCGCTCTCGAAAGGTAGACGAACCCCCTTACAAAAACTTGCAGAGGGATGGAAAGCAGCCTGGATAAAAAAAAAATGATATCTGTGATGAAAATATAATTTTTGCAATATATAGTAGAGCTGAAAAATTTGTTTTCAAAAATGTTCTTTCATTTAATAGAATTGTAGCTATATAAAGTTCCGAACTTTCACTTCTTTAAACACTTTAACGAATCAACAATATCTTAACAAAAATGTACAACGATGGCCAAAATTGCAAATAATTTTGGTAGCGGCAAAGGTGGGACCCCTGTGCCCCATCACTTAAGTGACAAGTTTCCATTTTATCCAAATTTATACTCGATATTCTTAAAATTTTCCCTTCTCGTACGCAAATTCTCGGGCGCTTTAAAAAAGTTTACCTGATCATTCAGATCTGTTTTTTCCTTGCCTGAATCGCTTGCGATTGAAACTAGAAGATTTTTCGAGGGGTAAAGCACACAAGGATATAGGACGCATATATACGTCCAAATATGACAAATTTGACCAAAATACTGCTATGTTGGAAGCCCATAACTTCTGAACAATCCAGATTTGACCATAACAACCAAGCAACATTTATAGAGGTAATAAAAAGAACTTTCTTTTGGTACCAAACTTAAATAGTTTATCTCAATCCACTGTCCAGAGATTCATGATAAATAAATTTTGAAAAGTTGAAAATTTTTCACTTTTTCAAAAATCACAACGGATTAACCAAAGGGTTAATGAGAAATCTTTATTTCTTCAAAATGCAAATTTTACAACTTTTTTGAGGTTTTTGCTTCATTTCTAGATGTAATGAACTGGATTGAACAGTTTTTAAGATTTTACCACTTTTTTGTCAAAACCTTCATGATTCTTGTATGTTTTTGCGATTTTCTTGCAAAGTGTACGACATTTTTTTAAGTGGTTAACCTCTTGAAGTTTTTTCACTAGAAAATAAATATAAATAAATAAATCTCTTAAAAAAGGAAACAACATTTTAATGTGAATTGTAAAGAATCAAATAAATTATTTGTAAATTGTAAAAGCAACAACAATATCCACTTATTAGATTTCCAAATTCGAAATATCCTTAGAACCCAAAATAAACCTGCTATGCACTTGTACCACATTATGCAAATGACTCTGTTATGGTTTCTGGTACTTAGCATCCAGCATTAGTGAACTTATCGTCCAGATGGTATGAGTGTACATAAGAAACCGACCACTAATGTCAAATAATCCATCATCCAGTGAGGCAACAAGTTTCTCTGAAAGAAGAAGACATATTGAAATATCAATGGAAGGAATAATATACCACGAGGGGAAGAGAAATTCGGCAGAAGTAGGGGATTTAGTAAAAAAATTCTCCAACATCCGATGACATTTCTTCTCGAAAAAACTTATATATAGTGAAGTTAAGCAACTTAAAATCTACTACGAACAACCTTGCGCAGCCGTTCTGTAAATTAGTAAAGCCAATCAATTTTTAGCAGCGCGGTCTATCAGCTTCTACGTTTGGTTAGTGGTACGTCGTAGGTACGTTTGGTTTGCTTAGTCTTGCTAATATTTTTTATCACCCACCAATATGTTCCCACCAAACTTGAATTCTTACCATTCGATAAAAACACTCGATAAACAGGCGATAGAACGTAGATTACAGGTAAAAATAGATTATCGCTTTATCCTCCACATCCGAGTTTGCCGTAAGTTTCTAAGCCTCGTTTCTCCCTTGCGCTTAGACGTCTTTTGTGTATGGCCCCAAGTAAAAATATTTTTTTGCGCACTGCTGCTTGCGCGTAAAAACGCTCATATTATGTTTCGCGTATTGCGGACTTACTGTGCACGAATACAGGAAAATTAGTTGTAAAAAAATCAGTGACGCACCTAATTTATTACACGACCATTTCGGACATGTTGTGATTATGATTTCTTTCAGTGCTTTGCAAACATATGATACATTCTCGTATTTTGTTACGTTCAGTTTCGTAAATGATGGTAAATCTATAAAAGTGATGACTAAATATATTATGTATGTAGTAGAATTGGTTTCCGAAGAAGTTGAAAATTTTCAAACTTTCAGAGGGCTCTCTCGAAATTGGAAAGATGAAGCTGTATCAGGTTTGTACTGAGAGATTTTTAGGAATTTTGCTCAAATGTTTAAGTAGCAGAAAAAGTTGTTCATGAATTTACCGATGCCAGTTGAAGATCACCGAAGATCACCTTGTCTCATTTCTTAATCCCGCGGGAAATAGATCTTTCCGAGTTTTGAATTTCTTGCTGAACCGTCTTTTTAAACTTTTATTGATACAGCCCAGTTTCAAATAAGGAAGCGAATAAATTCTTTATATCTTTATATCGTCATTATATCATTAGTAGAATAAAAGTTATTGCACTTTCTTTTTCAGCACAACACTGTCATTAAATTTCAGTTACCATACTCTGTTTCGTTTTTTGTAACCCTATATTGAATCACCAAACAGGTTTTTTAGTTTCGAATTTTGACACTTGAGTTACGTGGGTAAGTCCTTTTGGTCAAAATAAAAATATCAATAAAAGACCCGTTTTGAATTTTAAGATGATCGACCCAACAAATCCATTGAGCAGTGAATCCGGGAAAAGTCTATCAAATTTTGCGGAAGACCGAACAGAATGACCTTCACGGGAATTTAGTTTCACGGATGATAGCTTAGATTTTAGGATTCTTTGAAGCTAAATTATGCTCTATGTGCAAAAGATGTGAGAGATGTCGAGGAAAGTAAAAAATATTGAATAAAGTATGCAAAGGCTTGATTATAGCAAAAGTAAAGTTTTGGGTTGTCTTCTATAGAATTTCAGATATTAGATTTCGTTAAGGGACAGAAGTTTTGCGTCATTAAATTTCGGGAAAACAACACCACACAACAAACGAAAAATAAAATAGTGCTGACCTTTCAACAATGTCGTAAAACCAGTCAATACACAAACTAAGATATCTAGGGTCATATCGCGAAAATTTGAACAAGTCGTCCCGAACATCACCAAATAAGATGTGATATGATCTTTTACCTCCGAATCCTGCTGGAAAATAAGACAAGAATAGAGCAGGTCCAGAACGCATTTTTTGGAATGAATAATCTACCTGGATAGACATCTACATGCGCAACCCTTGCACTATTTAAAGGTACTTAATACGTCGGAACAAACTGGTCAATAGACTATCTCCATAGAGATAGACAATAGACGATTTCACTCTGAGTGGGATGACCCAATGATTGACACAAACCATAATATATTAGTCCATACCAGGCCTTCTCGCAAACTTTGCCTTGCTGTAGATAATGTAAGGTAAGTCGATAGCTTTACATCATATGGGGCTTTCTTCTTTTGTGGGTGGTTCTTCTACCCTTCGGACACACTAGCCGCTTCGGTTTGAAACACCTGAACCTGATTAGTAACGACTGACCTCGTGATGAGTTGTGAAATCACCAATGAGAGATCACTCCACCTAAGATTATCCAATGACTGATCGAAACTCACAATCAGGGGATTAAGATTTTCATGGGAATCTTGGTTGAATGTCTTATAAAAATTCCAGGCTAAGAAATTATCGTATTTCCAAAGGGATACGGCCTGAATGTGGTATTTTCTGAGAAGTAAGGGAAATTTGGAAATAACGTTATGTCTTCAAGCCACGTGGCACAAGTACAAGTTTTTTAGTTCTGGAAAGACAATTTCTCACCAATTAAAGATAAAATTTATTAATTCAAGTTATTTTCAAAGAAAGCTTAAAATTATTCATCGAACCCAGTTAAAGTTACCGATTCTCAAAATTTCTCAAGGGAAGACAAGGAGGAGCAACAGAACGAGAACTTAGTGATACCTGTCGAAAGGATTGATTCATGAGCTTTGCCAACATCGAACGAACAATATTGCCACATATGTTCCTGATTTCTGCATCTTCATTGAATGTCTCTCTTCTCAACATTTCTATATGAAAATAAAATGCATTCGATTGACTTACATAAGCGAATTCCTCACGCGGGCCGCCGAATATTGTAGCGACGAAATGTTATTAAGCTAAAAAAGTTAAGTAGGGTTACTATGTAATTAGCTAAAAAAATTCATCAGAAAATGTGCATTGCGCAGTCATATTCTCACAACAATTGCCAACTAGTAGTAAAAATCCACCACACCCAAAAATTCCAGCTCTCCTAACACCACCTTAAACTAAAGACTAAATGAAGCCCTATCCCAATTAAAATGAAATAGAATCCTGTTCCAAAAACCAAAACGGATGGAATTCGATACCAAAAATTGGCTGCATTTAATCAGAGAAACATTGTTCAAAAATCGGTTAATGATAACCGTCAAGGCGGTGTCAAACGGTTCCAACAGTGTTGGATCCAACATCACGCAATATCGCATCCAACATATTGCGAAAACCGTTTAACATCCCTTTTACGTCAATGTTGGGTCCAACAATTTACTCAAAAATGAATTAAAATCTTTATCCAACAATGTTGGGTGGTAGTTGATGTTCGAACTGTTTGGCATTGTCTTCCAACGTGTTGGAGGCTTTTAACATAATCGACGTCACAAGTTTTTGCGATATGCAGTATAATGAATTATTTTTGACATCTTGGAAGAGAGCATGTCAAACGATTTAAATGTTGGATACAACAATGTTTGAACCGTTTGACACTAGCTTTACAGTCCTTTGTGATTCTCCTTTAAAAATGGTAGTTGAAAATTTTCGTGACTTTTACAAGCGTAATACAAAAATTTTCAACGATTTGTCAAGGTGCTGAAATGATGTTGCTGAATAACCCAAATATACAGCGATCAAATTCGATACATACATCAATTAACTGGATTATTTTTCAGGCTTGTATTTCGCCGATGACCTTAGTTCACCATTTTTCGCACGGGTTTTATACGCGAATGGGATGCAATATCTTTCCTGTGTTTGTTTCCAAAATTGCTATAATTGACTCTCGTTATCTCGAACATGCACTATCTCGAATTTCGGGCTATCTCGAACATTTTCACGTTCCCTTCAGCGAATTTCCTCCTGGTGTAATCTCTTTATCACGAACTTTTTGTCCGGTCCATTGAGTTCGAGATAACGAGACTCGACTGTATTTCAGAAAAAAATTGCGCCGATCAATTTTCGTAGAAAACACCAAAGTCGAAGAGACCCAAAGAAATAATCCCGCGTTTACTAAATCTGAAATTTCAACCACCATTTTTAGACAGTTTAAAAACTTCTGTGCAGAGAATTTTCAACATTTTGGGAATGTTTGGCATAGTCTATTTTTTGACCGGGTACCACTCCCGGATGCAATGGTCACGGACCTCCTCCTAGGTCACTAAACCGTAAAAAAATCTGAAATTCCATGACAAATTTGATTGTAATCGGAACTTAATGGTTAAAAGATAAATACAATGACGAAACTTACCTCCGAGTTGGCTTTTTTCAACTAACTTCGAGTTATGCTTATCCAAAGAAACAACAGAAAAACTTTCTTCTAATGCTGAAAAGAAGAAACAATTGTGAAAATAACGTGTCAAAAACGCATATTTTTGCCAATTCTGCCATTATTTGTAGATTTTGTCCCGAAAAAAGGACTCTCTCGGCACGAAAATTAAATGTGCGCATTGTGCCGACCGATTATAAACAAAAAGCAGTACATAACTTCTTAACTATAGAAAAAATTCCCGACCATAATTCCTCGAATAAGTGCCCCCATTTAAGAAAGCGTGTGAGGGTGAGGCTCAAAAATCAAATAACTGCCAGGGCGCTTATTCGAGGATTTATGGTACTCCAAAAAAACAAAAAAAACAGCAACAATCATGAGAACTAAGGCAAGTCTATAATAAGTAGGCCTTTCAATTCAGAGATTTGGATAACCAGACCTTTTAACAATTAATCCCATCCTTCTTTGTTATGTGTAAAGAATGCCCCTAACAAGAATGCCCCACTAAAATTTATCCTATATTTCGTCCTCCTTTCGGAAAGAGTAGTTGCAGAGTAAAAGAAATACCTTTTAATTTTTCTATAAATGACGTTCTCAGTATCTTCAATCCACATTCATCACTTTTTAGTTTGCTATACCAATTGTTGAAGGATAAAACTGGAATCCAATAAAATTAAACCATCATTTCTTTGAATATTACAGTTCAGATAAAAGAACACAAACTTGATACACTCTACCAGTAAGAATTTCACGCAATTTTTTTTCTGTTGAAAATTTTTGGTAAAGGAAAGTTTGAACCAAAGTTAAACCAAAGTTAACCAACTCACCCTAAGAGGCCAAACAGACACCTGTTTTATGTCGTGTCTAATTTAATTCTACAACATTGCACTTATGAATAAGACGTTAAAGTGTAATTAACAGACATCTAAAGTTACCCTTTGATGAAAATTTATCACAAAATAAATGCTACTTATTGAAGTTGTTTCAATTATGCTTGTTAACGTGCTATAACGAGATGATTTAACTAAAAAGTTTCTTAATTAGGTGGGATCAGGATCATAAATTAGCGGAACAATCAGCCGGCGCAAAAGTCATCTGAGGCTATTAAGGGATACAAAAGACACAGAATTTCATGAAATCAGAATTATTTCTTTGTTCCGTCTAAGTGATGAAGGCTGTGGTACAAGGTAACAAAAGACAGACAAACAGGCTGCTAGTATTATGTACCTGATGTTAGAAAGTCATCGCTGATTTTCAAGAGCTTTGTGTTACTTTCTACAACTAAAGAAAACAAAAAAAACTAGAACGTATAGTGTGAAAGTGAAATCCAGCTCGATATGATACCATTGATAAGCCATATCCGTACATGAAATCCAGCTCGATATGATACCATTGATAAGCCATATCCGTACATGAAATCCAGCTCGACGTGATACCGTTGATAAGCCAAATCCGTAGGAAAACCTAGGTCGTGGTTTTGAGTCCCACCAGGTTCGTAGGTTTTCCTACGGATCTGGCCACTTATCAATGGTATCGTATCGAGCTGGATTTCACTTTCACATTGTAAGTATGATCAAATTACTAAATTAGAACTTATAGCAATTTCAAATTCAACATTTGGTCTAAAACCGTGCGAGTCCCTAAACGAAGCAATGTTGTTTCAAAGTGAATTTCTGAAAATTTTAAAATGCCATTTAGTGATAAACTAAAGCAAATCTTGAAGAATGCTTTTGATTCTTTGGTTGGCAAAATATTCCGCTTTTTTCCCCTTAGACTTGCCCTACGGCACTCAAGGTTTTCCACACGGTAAGGGTTGTTAAACACGGTACTTGTCATTAATCCTCCCATCAAAGTGAATTGGGCTTTTCCAGAAAAAGACGTTGTTGAGGATGTCGGACGTCCAGAGGGTGATGCTTTGCTGAAAAGCGGATTTCCAGGGGGTATCACCTGTAAAAATTGACATAAGTGTGGATGTCCAGGGAGTCTCAATGCGAAAATAGGACAAATCCAGGGGGTTGGGTTACTATTTTTGGACATCCAGAGGGTCATGATACTTTTCATGTAAGTCCATATCCTCAACATAGGGTGAACAATTTTTTTCTGGAAAAACCCATTCACCTCTGTGTCGTTTGAGGAAGTGTCTTTTCGTTTGAAGCGCCTCAATGCAACAACCCTCCACAGACAAGTCCCATAAAATACTCTCTTTGCTAGATCCGACACAACCTTATCGGAAATTCTCGAATTTAACGCAGGGTAAAATAAGTACTTTTCACAACTCGCGGAATTAATTGGAGGAAATAAAATAGGCTAAGCTTTCGAACAAAATTGACTTGCGCAAGTAATTGAAGAAAAATTAATCAATCCTTGTAAAATTAGCGAAAATTTGGTTTCGATTATTCTTTTCTCTGCTTTGAATGTAGTACAGCCTATTGTATATATGGTTTTTACCAAAGTCGGACAAAAAGTGACTAAATTTTTTGAAAGTGACTAAAATTAAGTCCGACTAATAATTTTGTCCGACTAATAATTTGGTCCAAAAAATCATTTTCAAGGAAGTGTTTGTCTTACTGTAAAATTGAATTTTGATTAAAAAATAGGGGGAAGGGGGGGGGGGGGGGTATGATGAATTTGAGTGCTCTTTAAAAACTCCATGTGCTTTTTCATAAAGAATTTTTGTGGAAACCGATAGTGAAGTTAAAAAAGTGGAACTTGAAATTGATAAAAATTACAACATAGTGATCGAGAAATAATAGTGCATTAAAATTGTCTTTCTAAATCCAAAATTAGCGTTAAAAGGCTCCCAAACTTAAAATTAAAAAGAATTTGAAATTTCAAAACCGGACAAAATTATTAGTCGGACAAAATTATTAGTCGGACAAAAGTGACTAAATTTTTCGAAAGTGACTAAAATTAAGCCCGACTAATACTTTTATTCGACTTTGTTTTGTCCGATAAGGTACGCTAAATTCTCATACCGCTTTCATAATAAGAGGGAATAAAATCCGAATGTTTACCCAAAATGGGAAATTGTGTTAAATTAGAGATTAAGGTAATGGAAAAGAAGTGAAACTCTCGCGTAAATCCCACCGCCTAAATAAAATGGAGAAGAAAAGGGATAATTAGGATAACGCCGCTGTTTATCAATAAAAGTAGTCTTTCTGGCAAACCTACCATCAACTTTCTGCTCGTCTTGTTGCATATTTGAGTTGTGAGTTGATAAAGGGGGTTCATTTTCTTTCGTCTTCAATTTCAAAAGCACAACTTCGTGTTGCATCTTCTCATAATCTTTTGCTAACTGTTGATACTAAAAGTGTCAAGATTGTATCAAAGTGTCAATGCAAAATTCGTTTACATACTACTTCAATAGAATCTATTTCCTTAAATCTTCCACTCGAACACGTGTCTGCCACAACATACAATTAAATAGCATATGTGTACATAGAACCTACATCACCATTCCGTGTTGGAATCAACATCAACTCAAGATGATTTTTGAATGATCGCACCACACAAATGTTTGCCGCTCCCTTGTACATGGTCATTGCCCTGTTAGTACAAGACGAAAACAACCGCCTTGTGCCGGCTGGGTAGGTGGGAGGTGGGCCTAGGGGTTGCCTAGTCTTGCCTCCCCCCTCCCCCCCCCCCCCCCACGCTTTCATTAAACGAACAATATTTTACTATCATGACTGTGGTCTAATATGTTTCGATTATATTTTTTAGACCTCGGAAATTGGATTTTCTGAAAGGCGAGTTAAGTCTTGTTCAAACATCGTATATATCTCGAATCGCAATTAACGCGATGACTTCCCTCGCAGTTGCTTTTTGATTCATACATTGTATTTTACTCGCATCGAAATAATGCCAGTACAGTATACATAATACAAAGAATTGTGGGAGATACAGAAATGGTCTTTCATCTGGCGTTTGTTTAAGCAGTTTTAATTGAGAACGCTTTAAAGACGCATTAGCTTCAAGTAATTTAAACCACCCTACCCGAAACATTTATATTGTTTTCATCATAAACGAAGCGTTTAATGTGGTTTTCTGCTTTTAAAAATGTCAAGCATGGACACGCGTCTCTAGAACTAAAATCAGACAACTAACATCATCAATCATTATATTGTTTACTTTCGGGAGCGTCTATAAGAAACGGCGTGCGTAAAGGTAAGAGAAGTTTGCTGGGTTTCCTGGCTACTCTTTCTCAAACACAAAATATTTTTACGTAAAATCACCTTTGTCTTCCATGAGGATTCTGCAGATTTCAATTTGGAAGCAAGTTGTGATGCATAATCTCTTGCCGAGACATCTTTTGGCTTATTACGGATAATTGACGTCGCCTACGAAATAAAAGCAAAAGGAAAGATAGTCATAACAATAAGACTTTACCAGAAATTGACGGTCAACCCTCTTTTGTTAGTTTCGGAGTCCCTTTTCCTCCTGGAAATTCAACCCCGTTTCGAAAATCCTCATTTATTTTCCAGACACGCCGTTAACTTCTGGATTTCAGCAACACATTTTTCATTCCTTAGGAGTTTAGCAGTGGTAAAATTAAAATTGCCTGTGTTTCCCAAACTTTTGAGATTCGAAGCACCTGGATTTTCAGGTTTTTAAAAATTAGAAATATTCTTTAGAAATTCGAAAGCCCTGTTTCTCGTAACTTTGGATTCAAAATCTCTAGATTTTCACATTCTTTTGGACACAAAACCCTTAAACTTCAGACCCTCAAGAAGCCACCAAAGGACAAAAGACTTGGCATGCCGTCTTCTGATTTTTATTTTCGAGTGATCCGCGTGAAATTTCTAACGCCGTTCATACAAAAAAGTACTTACATGCTCCAAAAGTGGATCCTTCTACAGTAACAATTTTACCGAAGTTGATCAAGCTTAGTATAAATTTCCCCGGTCTGACCTAAACTGTTACCGTACTTGAATAAAGCCGAGTATAAGGTTTCCCGATCTGGCCTAAACTTTCACCAAACTTGATTAAAACTTAGTATAAGTTTCCCCGATCTGGCCTAAACTCTCACCAAACTTGATCAAGCATATAAGTTTTCCCGATATTGCTTAAATTTTCACGAACTTGGTTAAGCTTAGTTAAACTTCACTGATCTTGCTTAGATCTTTCACCGACTTTGGTTGAAGTTTATTCAAGGTTCCCCGGATTATGCTGAAACTTCATCTCAGTTTAACCATTTCCTTACTTACTCACCATCTTTTAAACCTATTCTAGCTTCTAAATAAACATCCAACTTACTAAAGCTATCTTCAATGTCTTGGCAAAAGCTGTCCTTTCTTCATTTGTCTGCATTTTTGCTATTTCTGTGATTTACTTATGCTATTTTTTCTGAACAAACTAAAGAAAAACATAGAATATAAAGCACGAGACCCGTACTACAAGGGAAGTCTTTTTTTGTGATCTTACCCCTGTTTTGAACAGAACGCCATACTAGGAATAAATATGATAGTCTATGAGAAAAGAGCACATAAAGCCTACTATAATTTACTTGTTTACTGTTAAAATCTTGAAAAAACGTCGGTGAAGGAGTGCATTTCTATGAAATTTTAGTGATTATTGGATGGAGTATGACTGCGGTAAAAAATGTCCAACCCGCTTTTCCCATAGACCGTCACAAATATAGTATGAAGAAACTATGTTGCTCCATCACACTACTCAAACCTAGCTCGAGATTATAAATACATGTCATGCTAGGAAGAACATATTATTAAAGAATAACTGAATTCTTTCATGACACAATACGGTAACTAAAGCCCTTTACGATTTGAAAGCACCCGCACCGCCAACCCTTCGCCTTGAACAATCACACGGTACGGGCCTGTGTAATCATCTTCAAAAAAATATTTTGAATAATGTTCTTATCAACACTTACAAATTTTTATTTCATATTATTTAAACTTAATGAAATTGGATGGTTCTAATTCTGACATGGTCTAAATACCGAAGCTTAATCCACATATATTCAAACTTAGTTAAATTGGATGGCTCTATTTCTGACAAGAAATACCGAAGCTGAGTCCTATACGCAACCTTTATTTAGCAGAAATTGCATCCATCTTCTAAATCAGCTAATTATGGCGACGATGCAAAAATTCGACTTAAGGTATATAAAATTTAAACTACTTTCAGGCTTTATTCATGCTAATATCTGTTCGGTGGTGCAATTTCCAGGCCATTTCTGAGTATATATATGACACTATAAAAAGGCGACTGTGAGTTTATATCAACAGAGTCCAATTAAATAACACTTTATTTCTAAAAAATGAAAATATTACTTTCATATAAATCTGCGTTTTAAAAATATACACATTTAAAACATAAAATTAATTTAGATTTAAGCATAAAAATAACACGGAATATTTAAGCATTCATATACTAGTGTACAAATATACAAAGCGGATTGGTAGAATTTTTCATATGAAAATTAAAATTAAAGCATACTTTTAACCAGTTAGGAACACTAACCCGAATGGGAAATTATTGCCGTTAAGGGAAAGTATTTCCCGAACGGGAAATTTTTTAT
>JAUBWS010083920.1:0-12250 GCA_032270445.1 Darlingtonia californica
AAAAATTTTCCAACCCCCCCGTTTTTTTTGACCCCCCCCCCCCCCCCCCGTTTATTCGGCACCTGAGAGTAGTTTAGTTCAAGAATAAGTTAAATTTCCTGATTGCTCATACGCACTAAAGAACACATTCTTCCGTCTAAGCTAAAAGAACTAGACCCGATCACCAAAACGTTTCACAGGGGCCGCGGAGCCAGGGCTAGAGCTCCCCTAATAATTTTTTCAATTATCGTCCTTTTTAAATTAACAATAATTAAAAACAATGATCTTGCCTCGCGTATGACTTCCAGCCCCCCCTAAAGAAAAATTAGTTCCGCGGCCCCTGCACACCAAAGATTGGGAAACTAGTTCTTAAATTACATAACTCAATATTTCATGCAACGCGCGGAATTAAAAATTCTGACTTGTTATTTATCAAAAATATTTTTAATGTTACGTTTAAAGTTTACAAAATTTTATTTACAGTTTGATAAATGAATGTAAAGAACTTATTTAAGCGAATACAAAATTAGCACCTAACTTTAAGATTTTAATAATTTTACAGAATTATGTCATTTAACTTTGAAGCTCAGCTGAGTGAAAACATAACGCTTCAAAATTTAAACCAAACATTACTTATCTTTTAAGCCGGTTTTCCACTTGCGAAATTTTCGAAAACTTCACTTAAAATTGCACGAGCTAATATTGCAAAATCTCATGCGTTGAAAGGAAAATTTATTTAATAAATTTAGATTGTAATATAATACAATTTAATGCATGGAATAATAGTGATAACATTAAAGATTTACGTTAATGTTTATAACTTTAATATTTAAATTTCAAAGATTTATTGATAATTATAATTAATTATACTTTACTCTAGAACAGTTGGACTTGAATCTAGAAAAAATAAAGATTAAAACATTATTATTATTATTTAAATTATATGTAGTTTAAAGATTAAAAAATAAAAAATAATAAGTTTCTTGTTTATCCTTTATATGAGATTGCTCTACTAAAAGTTTGAGTAGAGCACTACATCTGAAAGAAGAAAACACAGAAAAGTAACTTAAATGTTTTATATTCGCATTACTTGCATTGTCAAGTCAATAAACCCTCCGAAAGTGACAAGTAGCATCTCTAAATTTTGTGAAATATTTATTTTTGCAAAATAGTTCAATTTTCTTCGCTTTGAAATGTGACAGCACGTTAGTCGATCGATCGCACTCGAGAGCGGGAGGTGTGGGCGCGACCTATATCCCTCACTTCTACTCTTAATTGCTCAGTACTTAGCAGATGGCAGAATAGTAGAGAGTACCAAGTTCCAAACTATCAGTTTTATTAAGTTCAGAACCATACAAAGGATAAGCGGACACTTCGCGAAAAGGTCATTATCGCTTTGAAACGATAGAGCGTACTAAACGGGTTTCGATTTTGTTTGATCGGTAAATTTTAAAATGTCAGGTAGACTTTTTTGTCGGCACGTTGTAACAACACTAAAACAGAGTCACATTGTATGAACAGCGTAAAAAAGTCCAGTGGGAAGTACCTCAGTACTTAGTTTTGTACTTACCAAAGCAGCCCTATTCTGTTTATACCGTTCGAGGACAAAGACAGCTTTCGCTGGACTGTTTTTCAACAATTCTGTCGCTTGTTGACGTGTAAAGCCGTCCAGTGAAACGCTGCTCATCTCCACAACTCGGTCACCTGGAAATAACATGAAAACCTTTTATGAGCGATAAATATCGAAACCCGGATGCGGCTGCTGCTACGCTAAGTATCGGAATTTGCGTCGTTGCAGAGATCGAAAGCAACGTTGCCCATGGGGTAACAATAATTGAGTTCGGTTAGAACATACTAGTTACGAGAGCGTTGCCTTGAAATTTGAGAAAGGAAATCGGGCCCACATCAGTGCTAACTGTAATTAGAGCTCTGTGCTCGCTTGGTCTGGGTTATATAAATGATATATAGAATAAATAAGCAAGATGGTATTACCCCCCTTGGCAGTAAAGAAAGGATATCATAACGTTTTAAAGATATCTGTCACATGATCCGTAACCGTTTTTGTGAATATGATTTGCAAAAGATTTTTTGATTCTGTATGGAATAAGAAACAATGCAAAAATAGCCATTTATCATACCTATATTCACTCGCCCATCTTTTTCTGCTACTCCACCAGGCATTAATGCCTTCACAAATATACCGCCAATCTCTGGACCACCCTAACATGAAGAAAACACGTAAATAAACATGTATCAAGAGATCTACATTAACAAAACTCCTAGTCTATCTAATACACCACTCCTGGCCTTCTGCCCTACAACTGCTTATTATCGTTTATCGGATAGACTGGGAATTTTCAGCATAAAGGTATTTTAATGAAAAAAATTTAAAAACTAACACTTACTGTTAAACTCATCCCAAATCCGCTTGCATCTTTAGTCAGTTCAACCACAGTTAACACCTGAAAATTGATTAAACTCTTTTCACTTGACCTGTTTCATTGGCGGGGGAATGGTGACATCTAGCTGTTTTTTTTCATTAATAACGTTGTTTCAAACAAAAAACGATGATGCTTAACTTAAGAGAACCTAAATTAATTGGAAGGTTTGGGAAAAAAATGATTAGATGACGTCATCATTTTTAAAAAAAAAGTAACTATTGAAAATATTTTTATTAACAAACTGCGCTCTTTTTTAAAAGAATAAACTCCATAAGAACATCGAGGTTGAGATTTTAGTTTGAACTGTTCAGAATTCAAGTTCTAAAAGGGACAAAGTTTACAAAACGCAATCGCTCGGCTCCATCATTACTTAAACCTGTATCATAGAGGGTGTTAATTGTAGGTCTGAGATAATAGCGAGGTTAAGAAAACCAAAATCTACGACGTACCGGCAGCCGAACTTAGACACTGATCGATTGTGCTGCTAAAAGCTGCATGCTAATTTCCAGAACGGCTGTGCAACGTTTTACGTCGTAGATTTTGGTTTGCTTAACCTCGCTAATTCAGTTTCAAGTTAGGAGCAATTGAGGCTATCGGCTATCCTAAAAAACACTGTTCATGGAAATACATGCGTAATATTGTGGAAACCAAAGTTTTCTTACCGTATCTAAAGGTGGTAGATCATTACCGATGACGCATCTTTCCAAGTGAAGAACAACAATATCTTGTGATAATTTCAACATACCAGTACACTGTCAATGAGTAAGACGAAACAATTATTTAAATATCATCTTTTCAGATGAAAAGTACGACCGCTGCATGTTGCCTTTTTTCAAATAAGAGTTTCATCTAAACTAAAACTCTTCAAATTGGTGTAGGAGAGTTTTTTGGTTGTAAGTGCCCTTTTGCCGCTTAAAAATACCTTTTTCTACTAACCATACACGGTTAAAGTTTTCCGTAATAAGGGCTCTTAAATATTTTTGAATATTCGAGACAAATATTTCTAGATGACTCGTTCATTCAAACATTTTTTACAAACTTTACTACGGAAAACTTTAATGGTCTACAAATGCAACATAAACATACTCTAACGGACGCTGTTTTGCAAGTTGCATTGCAGCTCTAAAAAGGGGATTCTAAACCCAGTAGTCGAGGTATTGAGCAAAGAAATCAATGGTGGAAAATTTTAGCAGTGGTAAAAATTGCAAGTCATGTTGCAATAATCCTAATTTCTATAAGAGTGGCGCAGTATAAGCCAAACATTTGCGACGCACTACAAAGAATACCATCTTGCTTGAAGTATACTTGACGTCACATAAATTTGACGTCAATAATGGTAAAATAAGTAACGTCGCTTTTCGTGTTCGTTCATAGTTCTACTTTGATCTTTGATCAGTGTAGACGTTTTGTTGTTTATCGGACGAAATTTGAATGAAATATCGAAATTAAATAAAGATGAACGAAGAAAACTGGGGTTTTTGCAACGAGCAAGACCGCAATCAAATTTTTCAATATTCTGCACTTAAGCAAAGTAAGTTTTAGTATTTTTTTTCTGCAATAAGAAAGTCTTCGCTGAAAAAAGTGTAAGAACAAATATTCTTCTTTCGTTCAGGTCGACTACCACATTGTATGATGGTTAAAATACAAGCAGAAAACTTTGCAATTTTAAATAAAGTTTTAACATCAAATGGTTTGGAACCAATGACAAGGACCATGTCCTGCATGAACTTCCTCGATTTGGTGAAACTCAACGAAAGTAATCAACCTAAACAGTTGTTTCGATCGAAAACAACAGATTTTACAGAATTGAGATGGCGGGAAAAAGCATTGTCTGTTCCTTCAACGACCAACATCACTGTTAAACAAAGTCGAAAAGCTATAGACGTGAAAAGCAAGCCAACCTACGAAATTTCTTTGTGTTTTGAAAACAATTCCGATGAAAACCAACAAGAAATACAAGAAGAAGAAGACGATTTGAAAGGTTCTAACACATCCCTTAGAAATAAAAAAATTGCCTTATCCGAAGGAATTTCCGAATCAAAAATAGGATTTCATCAATTCGGAAGATCATCGTGCGAGTCGGTACCAGAACGACGACTGATGCAACCTGATATTATTCGATCATCTTCATGCACATCATTTCAAATGTACTCATCGGATAGCTCATATCATACCGGCGAAAGTTTATATGATTCTGAAGATGAAGAATCAACATGTTCACACAATTCTGTCCATAAATCAACTAGCTCTGAGTACTGTCTCCAAGACATTGATCGAGTATCGATAGGTTCTGATCTCTTTGTGATAAAAAAATTAAGTGGCATGAGAAGAGCTGGCAGTGAATCTTATATTTCCATTGATGCACCATCAACATTGTATGCATCATTTGATACGGAATCACTTCAATCTTTGGATGACAGCGACATTCCTCCGCCAGGAAAACTACGTAAATTTCAAACGTTTGAGGATCTCCGAGAACTCCCATTTCGTGATGACAGCAGTGAAGATGAGGGGATCAGCGACACTTACGATACTGCCCATGACAAAAATACTATCGACGATAATAAGAACCATGGCAACATGGCATCTAGCATTGATACCTGCCATAGCACACTCACTGACTTTGATTCTGATGACGCCTCTATCACCACCGAGAGTAATGACGACACCTTCAGCGATTTCGATAAACTAATGGGCAAAACTGACGACTTGACGATCGATTTGAAATTTGACAGCGAGAGCTGAACCTGAAGGATTTATTCGAAGAACCAAACGAAACTACAAGCAACATTGATGACGACACTCAAGAGCAAGAACGACGACACAACAACTTCTTTCGACGATTGCAAAAAAATATTTGCAATGCTTTCAGAAAACTCAGATGCTACTGAGTAACACATACAGGATACAGACGGGACAGCCGAAACAACTTTTACCATCTTTGTAGTAGCTGTCCATCCTCGTATCCTGTTTTCATCTAGACCAGGCATATTTTGAGGTAGGTGCCACCTTAAACAGAGACAATTTTACTATGCTCATAAGTTAGATATATCACTTGAGTTTATAAAAGTCACAGGTGGGTGATCTGGGGAGATGGTATTCACCCAGTGAGGCCTTTTAGGAGGTAATGGTAACTCTTTGAAAATGAAATTATGAAGATTTGAAGTTTAAAAATCTGATTAATCCAGTTAACAGAGTATATTAAAAGTAGATAAGAAAAATGAACTCATTTGTGGAATTCCGAGTCAGCAACATTATAACAGTGAAATAGCTCAGCAACACCTCGTTGAAACTCAACAATCCCTACCATCTGTTGATAGCAATACCTTAAATTGGCTCGTTAAAATAAATTTCATGGCCTTGAAAGTCAATACAAACTGGTGACAGCAGCACAAAATGACTGAAATAATCATATTTTGCTTCTGAAATGTTCACATCTTCTCATACAACGGTCCAATTTCCACAAATGAGTCCATTTTCTTCATCTATATTTAATGCTCCGTAAATTGGATAAGTCAGATGTTTCAACTTCAAATCTTCTAAAATTTCACTTTCATAGGTAGCCAGACAAACCTTCCGCTCACCAAGCTTCTGGGGGTTTAAGTTAACAATGGAATATTTCAAAGGGGGACCATTATTAACTTTAAAACCTCCTAAAACACGCCCAGTGGGGGGTTCCACCTCCCCAGACAACCCATTTATGAAATTTCTAAACTCTAGTGATATACCTAACTTACGAGCATAATACAATTTTCTCCCTTTAGGGTGGCACCTACCTCAAAATATGCCTAGTCTCATCAACATTCTTCTCACCTCTGTTCTCTACCATGCTTGTATGTTCCTACATCTTCATTGCAATTTTGTCAGCATCAATCAAAACAATCAAAAGTGTCGTCAATTAAAGATCAAGAAAAAATTGTACGATGTTGAACAATTTATTACAAGTAAATTTCATTATAGCATTAGAAACATTTGACTCTTCTATGCTCCACTGACAACCGAAATAAGCTTTTCCCAAATTCCAAGCTTGCAGAATGTATTGCACTTTGTCCGGTAACTACATAGTAGTTTTTGAGACATCCTGTGTCCAGTACGGAAAGATTTTCACTTTTAGACAGAGTCATTACACATTTCCCTAAGTATGTTGATTTTTAAACCATGTCCTAACATGAGACTCTTTTTAAAATATTGTATTGTTTCAAAAGCTATCTGCAGCTGATGCTGAGCGCAATATATTCTGCACGCAGCAGATTTTTATCGATTACCGTCAAGTCATTTAAATTCTCTACGCACGAGCATTTTACAAATTATTGAGAAATGCAGTACTTAGATCATAAGCCACGGCTTTTTCTAATTTTTTTCGTAGAAAATTTCCCAGCCTTTTTTCAAACCATTTTCGAGATTTTTGAAAATCAAAAATTACAGGAAAATAGTAAGGAAGTAGGCCAACATTTTTTCAATTTGGGGAAATTAAAACTTTATTCAAAGCGGCCTATTTATTGAAAGCTTGGGTATAAAACGTAAGCTTACCTGTTGCCGCGTCGAGTTTTCCACATTCCGGCCGTTGATTGTGATAAGGCGGTCTCCTTTTTTGATCCTTCCATCCAGGTCAGCTGCACTGTCACGTTGAACTTGTTTGACATATACTCCATCAATTTCAGGACCTCCCTAGAGAGTAATTAATATATTCATAGGTGGCAGGTCAAACGTGTGCAAAGCGTTTTTATATTTTTCATTCAAACCACTCTAATGACAATGTAAAAGAATAAATCCCTAAGTGAATATGGTTTTCAAGCCCTCGGCAGCACATACGCGTTGATCAGAGTCTGGATAGATGACAATAGAAACATAATTGAACATTCAATTCCCAATGGAATTGAAAATCGGACAATCGTGACACAAAAAATACCAATCCTTGAAGTTCATATGCAAATAAAAATTTTCATACATAAGATGAGGAACAGTACGGAATACTTACAGTAAGGCTTAATCCATAACCATTTTGTTTCTTTTGAATTTCAACTGTCAAGAATTCCTAAGTGCAGAAAAGAGAATGAATGAGTTGCGTGTGTAGGACAACAAGGCTTCTGGAGACTGAGTGCACGAACGAATGGACGGCTTTTTGATTGGCTTAGCCCAAGCCTCGCAAACGGCAAAGAAGTTAAAAAAAAATTAATTCTGTTGCTGTCACAAGCAAACAGACATAATTTTAGGCAAAAAATTATGGCTATGTATGGCTTTTAAAAATATAGAAAATTGAACATGTTGAAATGATAGAGCGATCTATGAACACGCTTATCTGCTTGACTTATATTTGAATCCTTAGTGCGGAACTTTAAGCTAATATAATTCGCGTGGCCTTCCTTTTCGTGTGAACTGTGAACTGGCCTTGCTTTGTTAATGACTAGCGACCCGCAAAGACGTTGGAAACTTGCAGTCGGAGCGAATGAATTTCGTTTGGAAAGTTTGTAATGGGGACCTATAGCTACAATTAAAATGCAAACACGTTGCAAAAGACAAATGTTTAAATAAAATTTTCATAACATTACGATATTTTACAAAAATTTATCAAAATGTCTAGAACCGCTCCAGGATTTCGATCAAAGAACCTCTACAGTTAATCAATCTCCAATATAATCACACAATACAGGGGACACTGAAATTCAATACATGCAAAAATGTGACGGTCTATGGGAAAGGGGGACATAAAGCCAACCATAATTTACTTGTTTACCTCTCAAAATCATGAAAAACGTCTGCAGAGGAGGTCATTTCTATTTAAGCAATATGCAAATGGTGTGTCACTTAAATAGAAATGCACTCCTCCACAGACGTTTTTTAGTGATTTTGCCAGCGGGTGGAGTATGATCGCGGTAAAAATGACCAAGCCCCTTTTTCCATAGACCGTCACAAATGTAAAACGGGCCTTACCGATTCAGGAAGAATAACATTGTCATAGCATGTGTTGTGTTCAAGTATAAAGTTGGAAACTTGCGATGCTTTCCGTAACTGGTCATTAGCCTAAACGAAAAATTATTTTTGTAAACGTAATCAAGTCAGTTTCGGCACTGGAGTAAATGTTACAGAAATACTAGCCTTGTTTTTTGTAATTTCACTGTTTCACTAGGCTATTGTAGCAATCTTATAAAAGTAAAACTTTTTAAGAAGATTGACTTTTCACCCTTTGTAATCCCTGTCGCACTTTGTAATCCCTATCACAATCTGTAATCCCTGCCATACTCTGCCACATTTTGTTATCCAAAACCTAACACACCTTGTAATCCACTGTTTTCGTAATTTGTCAAACTGTGCAATCCTGTTTTCGATTTTTCAGAAGAAATTGCAGTGTGACGGGATTACAAAGTGTATGCAACCTTTCTGTAAAACATTTATTACCTATTAAGCTTTTCCAGAAAAAATTGTTCACCCTAATGTTGAGGATATGGACTTACATTATAAATATCATGACACCCCCCCCCCCCCCTAAGATGTCCAAAAATAGTAACTCAACCCCCTGGATTTGTCCTATCTTCGAATTGAGACCCCCTGGACATCAACTCTTTTGTCAATTTTTACAGGTGAAACCCCTGGAAATCTGCTTTTCTGCAAAGCATCATCCCTTGGACCTCCACAATTTGTGACAGTGAGCACCTCTTGGACGTCCGATAATCTCAACATAGAGTATAAAGTTTTTTTCTGAAAAAGCCGATAGAGGATATCAGCCCATACACTATTGGAAATGACGACCCGTACCTGTTTCTTCGATAGACTTTCGACATTCACTCCGTTTACTTCCAACAACCGGTCACCTAAAAGCAAATTATTTTAAGTCAGTAAACATATTAAAGAACTTATCTGTGTTAACCATCTTTGTATCAGATAAAATTTCCACAAATTTATTCAGGACTGATGAGAAAGTATTTTGCAAGATTTAGTTTACAAATCGGACATATTCAAAATTAGCAAAACCCCAGTTTACGAATCAGGCTTATTCACAGATAAATTTTGGCAATAGCAAAGTTTCTGATAGTCTACCCGGTACACCTTGCTCCAGGAAAAATTTGTCCCTACACTCGGTCTACCGGCACTTCTTCGGATCCGAGTAATTGAAAAGTGGGCATTTATTACAAATTGAGATACATTGTTTTCGCTTTACATTATGTTATCATCAATCAACGTGACGCATTTTATAAACAACAAGATATTTTGTTTATAGTTACCAATATTCCAACTTACTGGCTTCAGAACTTGTGCCGGTAGACCCAGTGTAGAGCAAAAAAGCTCGGAGCTGTTCTACCGGGTGGACTAAGTTTCTGAAGAAAGGAGAAGTTGTGGCACTGTTGAAGTATGAAAAAATTATAATTTGTTTTCATAAATTATGTTTACAATGAAATAGATGTACCTTTTAAAATCTTCCGACTGTTATCTGAAGGACCACCAGGGAGAAGACCTTTCACGTAAATACCACCTAATTCAACTCCACCCTGTGTGTGGATTAAAAACAAGAAATATTAATAGTATGTCAGGTTCGTCAAAACCACCTGGGAGGAGGTCGTAAAAAGATGTTAATTACGTTTCCTCTTACAACCTTACAAATAGAATTGAGATGTATTTAAAACATCTTAGAGGATATTGTAAGAAACACCTGATTGGTTGATGTCATCCTAAAACGCTAAAATTGAAGTAATCTATTTAAGAATTATTTCTTCATAGACGAGAGATCGTCAGCTTTGACCAGAGAGTGAGCGAACACCATGCTGCCCATACTACCTTTTTATTAGACAAAAGTGTCAAAATAACATGATTTAAAATAAAAATCAATGAACGTAGTGGATAGTGCCTATCATGTATTAAGGCAATAAAATTTTTGGTGAACAAAATTGTTTTTCTGAGAGAATTTTCGTCACCATAGGGTACCCACCAAGGGTTTCTACCAGGTTGTTAGTTCCATTAAAATTCAAAGCATGGTAGATTTATCCAATTAAGTTTTTGCAGAGTTTATGGTCACTATTCAAGACAGAAGCACTCTATTTTTTATCTTTCTATCTATACATCTTTTACTTTATCTCTATAAGCATGTGCCTTTGTTGCATCAATTTTAGCTTTGTTAATTAAGAAAGTGTTGAGAAGAAAGGCACCAAAACCGTGAACATTACCATAAGGGACTTCATTCCTGCAATCAAAAAGGAAGAATGTAACATATATTTGAAACTAAAATTCGAACATAATTTATGATAGAATAATTTATGATAAGTTAAATCCTATTTCATTAATATTGACAGTTTTTTTAAAGGTGAAGATTCAGCTATTCTGTTAAGCATTTGGTTATTGGCAAACAAGAATCTATTAACAATTGTATATATATAACGAGAAAGAGCCTACTGTTACTAAATATTTGATAGAAAGACGCGTGAAAAAAATTCAGGATTCAAGTGTGTAAAATTTGAAAAAAAAATTGCAAAATTTATATCTCAACATTGATAAAGGGACACTTTAAGTGGTACTGATACCAATTTAAAAGGATAAAGTTTCAAAAAACGAGACACCCACCCCCGATTTAGTACCCGATACCAACTTGAAAAAAGGCAAGAGAAAATTAAAATTGTACACCCCCATCCGGTACCGGCTTTGTATTGTATCGACCACCCACCCCCTGGTTCGACAAGGTAGTTTAACAACACCAGTAAGATTAATAGCGAGATCAAGCAAACCAAAATCTACGACGTAAAATGTTGCGCAGCCGCTCTGGAAATTAGCATGAAAAGCAGCTTTCAGCAGCACAATCGATCAGTGTCTAAGTTCGGCTGCCGGTACGTCGTAGACCATGGTTTGCTTAACCTCGCTAATACAAGAAAGAACAATTTTTCATTCAGTGTAATTTCTAAGTTAAAAACATTCGTCTTGAAATACAAATAATTTCACGGGGGAATGTTATTCAGTTGAAAGACAGGAGGCGGTCCCGTCTACCAAAAAAGTAGACTATTTATTCTGTTGAATAATGATAATTTATATTCATGATAGTAAAGAATATTTTTCGGGAAATGAAACAAATTCAATCAAAGATCAAAGGGTTTTTATAAAAACTTCAGTCGTTTAGGCCCATGCGCATGCATGCATGCACGGAAACCAATTAAAACATACTATTTCTAAAAAAACCATGCGCAGAAAAGTGCCAAAATAAAAAAATTTCAGGGAGTTCGGAACCGACGTATATTTTTACTTCTTCGGTTTAATAATGGTAGACAGAGAAGTGTCTTTGAAAAACAGGAAGGATCTACGCAACGTTAAATGGAATTAGAAATAATGTTGATACGACATTTGAATGAACGTTGTGAAACAATGCTGAAACGATATTTTGTTCCAGCAAGGACATACCTACAAAATCGAAAACGAAACTGACACCAACGGGTTATCATTTCTATCACCATACAAGTTCATGGGGAATTCAGTTCAATGAGAAAATATGATCGATAATTCGGATTTATTGAATAAATGTGGTCACTTGGTTTGGTATTATATCATGAATGCAAACTTCCAAGAGGGAAAATCGGGAGTGCTTTGTTCAAGAATCCGAAAGGACCCTCTATTATTGTGTGAAAGAAAAAACAAAAGTTCTGTAATCTTTGGCTCTTAGATTGCTTAATAACAACCTAATATCTTGAGCATAAACTTGACCCTAGGTTTAAATATATCAATACAGCTCTCCAATTCAACTTACACCTTTTGGTAATAAACACAATCTCTCTTCAGTACGCTGTCTATCATCAAAATATTCAACGATCGTACTAAATCCTTTCATATTGTTGACATTCTCGGTACGTAATCCGCGA
>JAUBWS010083942.1:0-12247 GCA_032270445.1 Darlingtonia californica
TGTAAGAATAAGTTGTTTTATATTATATTTTAAGAAGATTTAATAATTTTTCAAACTTTGATTTTTTTCATCAAAAAGTACCCTCTGCAACCGCAGTATCTGCAGAGTACTGGCTACGCCCCTGCGATGTAACAAACTTCATTGTTTGAGTTATAATTAAAAGCATTTACACCTAAACTATAAGGACAGAAATACTATGAAAGAAACAATCTATTTTTATTTTTTTTATTTTTATTGTTATTTGAAAAACAGTCAATCGTAAAAGGACTTAACTTAACATTTATTTTTTCAAAAAAAGTTTTACTTGTCTAAATGTAATGGAACCATTTATCGACCCAGTAACATTCATATTATGAATATAGCTTGGATCACGTTTTTTTTTACGTTTGGCGACGTTTTGAAAGATCCTTCTTTCATCATCGGGCAAAGTATTAGGAGGAGGAGTATTGATAGTATGAAAGAGGAATTGACGGAAATTTTATCAACTGATCTTCTCGATAAGATTCACGAGGTGCGTAGCTCAACTCAAAATCGTAAAAGTTTAATTACAAAAGAAAGACAAACATGCAACTTCGAACGCCTTAAAAGACAAAAAGATACGGAAACGCAATAGTGTAGTCCACAAAGAAAAATGGATAGTAAACATTTCTGATAAACAGTTAAACGATGATGTCAAGTCCTTATTGATAAAGGGAATGAAATTCACAACAGTACCGAGAAATATTTCTAAAGAGGAAATAATAGCAAATATGGAAAGATCATTCAAAGGTATTATAAAACCTGAAGCAGAAACCATCCGCGCTAAAGTTAGTTTGACCTTTGCAAAATTGCAAACGTCCACTGGGCGAGAAGCCAACTTTCCCATATGAGAAATATAGGAAATATTTCTGATATAACATTTCTTAATTTTTTTTATTGGAAATGTCAACTGTTCTGGAATTTATTGATTTTTGGGAAATTCGAGTTTTCCGAAGAAAAATTCTGTGCAAAGATGAGATTTCTTTGATTTGTTTCTTATGAAAAGATGATATTTTTATAGTTTTAAGAAACCGAGTTTTCCAATAATGAATCTATGAAAAGATCAGATTTTCTTTCTTTTCTTCCTTTGGAAAGATCATATTTTCAAAGATTTGTAGATCTGAACTTTCCAACAAAAAAGATTTATGAAAAGTTCAGATTTTCTAACTTTTCATCCTTTGGAAAGATGATATTTTCAAAGACTTGTAAATCTGAACTTTCCAATAAATAAAATCTATGAAAAGTTTAGGTTTTCTAACTTTTCTTCCTTTGGAAAGATGATGTTTCCAGGGATTTGTAAATCTGAACTTTTCAATAATAAAAGTCAAAGAAATGATCAGATCAGATTTTCTAACTTTGTTTCTTTTGGAAAGATGATTTTTTCATAGGTTTGAAAATCTGAATTTGAATCTGAATTTTCTAATAAAGAAAATTCATGAAAAAATCAAATTGCTTTTTTCGGAAAGATAATATTTCAAGGGATTTGTAAATCTGAAGTTTTCTATAAAGAAAATCTGGGAAAAAAGAAGCGATGATGCAGCGATACCTACAGGAAAATTTTTCAAAATCCCAAACTCCGGAAATATTAATATTCGGATCTGGATTTTTGATAATTAAATTTAATGAATTTTAAAATTATTTAAATTTCTTGCATGTATACTCTGAAACAAGTTTTCATTGTTTTGGTGCGTTTGATTTTCTTGTGCACGTTCTTAAATTTGTTTTGATTATGTAATTTGAAACTTCTTGATTTTATTAACTAGACAAACAAAGAGTTTGATTTGTCTGATTACAAAAGTTACAGGTCTATGTTTTAATTTCCGATTCTGTTGTCGGCTGTTCCGTAAAATTTTGATCCAATAATAAACAAACGACGGACTCAAAACAAACAAAACGAAAACAGAAAAAGAGAATGGATGACTTTTTCCATAACTATGTAAAGAGCATAAGGAATTTGTAGAGACAGGGTTTTTTGATTTGATTAATTTAAAGTCTATTAATTATTCTACAACAAATGTTTTAGATGATATGTACTAAAATAAAAGATATGTAGACAGACAGCTGAGAACAAGAAGAACACCCTCAAAGGCAAAAAGTAAATAATCTTTACTTTTGCCTTCCAAGGTTTTGCTTGCTTGTTTGCTTCTAAAATATAGATAAGATAATATAATCATCTGGCTATCAGGTTATGGTGGTTCAATTAAACCCTTTCAGCAAGAGAAAATTACATAGGTAGTTGCCAAGTTTGAGATATGGTGGTTCAAGTCTGTCATTTCATTTGTTCATTTGATCAAGAATCAAACTTGCCAAAGCCATGACATGTGACTTACTCTTTATTTAAAATTTGCCTTGTTTCAATATACTTTTCGGAAAAAACTCTTTAGGGAAAAATATTTGCCATGGAAAATTATTTGTCGCCTTAAAATCTAAATACTGGTCACTTTTTCCTAATGAACAGTTTATTGCAAGTAACAATTTGTGTCAAGTTGAATAATGATAAAAGAGGAATTACTTTGTTAAGTAAAGGTACTCTATCCTTTCATTTTTGTACCAGAGAGAATGGCCTAATAGCATGAACAATTTTTATATATGACCGATCTTACATTTTCTCAGAGCACTTGTAAAAACATAAAACAATGTTGTACCGTGAAATTCGTGTCCTTGAATTTTGGTGTCCTACGGCTTCAAAAAGTTGCGTCTCCACCAAAAACGAAAGTACTTTTAAGTTTCTCAACCTACTTAAATTACTTAACCTACCTAACCTACCTAACCTACTTAACCTACCTGAGCTTGATTATGTTCTCTGAACATAACCTAAAATATAATAAACTACGGCCTAATAACCTGATGGTATTAACATGGGGAGTTTTTGCTTAATGCCCATTTCTGTTAGCAAGAAAATTTGAAAAGAGAAGGAACTTCTTCAAAATCCAACCTTAAATTACATATTGAAAATTCATTTTAATTTTTCCTTTCCTATTCGAAAATTGAATTGACAAAGAACGCAAGTGCCGCAAGTGTGTCTTGCAGTTTAACATTATGATTGTTGATTTTATGATTGTCAGCGCTTTGGATAGAATTGATTTTGACGAGATTCATGAGCTATTATTACTAATATCAAGAACCGATTGAACTTACGAAGATATCAATGTGGTACTTACAGACAGGTACCCTGGAGTCAGAGGATTTTCTGTTGAATCAACAGTCGAAGACATCGAAAAATTTTGACAACCTAAATAAATTTTTAGGTCTGCATGCCGTTCTGAGCGACTTTGTAGGTCGGCATAAGATTTTTTTCGATCTCCAGATACAACAGACTCCCCCAATTAAATGACTTGTATATGCGTAACAAAAAAGAAGTTTCTATCTATCATCTTCTGTTTATAAACATCGAGATCTTTTAAAAAGACATATTTCCGATGATATTTTCGCAAAACCAAGGTTTCTGCAAACAAACAGTTTCTCAAATTTTCTACAAACGTTTTCTGAAGAGGCATATTTATGTGACTTTGCTCGTTCCTTAACTGTGATATTTTACAAACACGTTGTGAAAGTCAGGTGTTGAAAACACATATTCAGTATAGACGAACGAAGATAAAGAAATCAATGCAAAGTCTTTAAAGGCTAAAAAAGGCTTAAAAGGCCTTTAGCACTTTTTATTTATCTAAACGCATACCACTTATGAAAGGTCCCATTGAAGATAATGAAGAATGAAAAAGAGAAAGTTATTTGCGAAAAAAAAAAAAAGACAAAAAAGTATTTCAGTTTTTAGGTCGGTATTTTGAGAACTAGTCTACATTGGCCTTTCCGACCTTGTGATATCAATTACTCGACCATACACATTAAACAGATTGGCATGGACAATCTGAAGTTGGCATGGACCTTAAGACCGACCTTAAGTGAAATTAACTCGGCTTTTGCGTCGGCAATGCCGCATGTCGAGCTAAATTAATAGGTTGAATCAGTCAAAAAGTTTTGCAAAAGGAAAAACTTTTCTATAAAAACTTTGCAGCAAAAAATAAATGACGTGGTTTCAAATGCTGTCTCAGAGGTATTTATGTTTCTGTTTTCACGAGGACTGTGCGAGCGAGCATAAGATGATCCATCCAGTGCTGCATCAATAATTGAAAGACACCTGCGATTATTTGGAAAAGCTGAAATTCCACCTCGCTAGTCCGTTTTGTAAATTGTAGATTAAATTTTCTACAACATTGAAACAAAAATCAATTTAGAACCCACCTCCTCTAAAATAAGATTCAAAAAGTGCTGATAACACGAATCAACATAAGTATACGGTTTTGTCCCTTGTAAAATAACATATGAAAAGAAAAAATCAATGATACATACTTTGAACATTAAAACCCAGCTCCGTACATTCATTTGACTCTTTTATAAACTCTTTTAGAAAGTTCAAAGAAACCTAAGCTTTTTAGGGGCTGTTCAGGACTAGGGAGGGGGGGGGGGGGGGGCACTTTCTTGAATTGCTTGGAATTTTTTAAAAAAATCTGGCACACTTATGTATTGGCTTATAATGAACAATTTAGAATTGTTTTTTGGAAAATGTCATGTAATTGTGATGACATCATCAGTTATGTGACAAAAATGACAGATTTTATTGTTGTTCGGGTTCTGTCTATTTAATTATGACAAAAAGTCCTAGTTTCATTTAATTACTACCAAACCATTTATAAAGAAGTTTTAGAGTAAAATCCAAAAAATATCAGATTTTGATCATGCACAAAATGAGTAATTTCTAGGAAAAAATCGTTGATTTTGGCTTTCAATAAGATAAGAAGTAATAGGAGTTGTATGTTTGTTTTTCATGCATAAACTGAAAGATATTACTACATTTAACATAGAATTAACTTTAAAAATAAAATAAAATGGTTAAAAAAATGCTAAAAATAGGCAAAAATTTGGAAAAACTGGTATTACTTTTGTTTTTTGTACGATAAAAACATCGTGGACAATAATAATCCAAATCATAGGACCAACAATGCCATTATTTATTTAGAATATATTTCGATTCTTTATGAATCATCATCAGCTAAAATAAACAAATAAAAGCAGATTAAAAAATATCTACAAGTGTACATATTTACAATACCAAATTTTTTCTCACATCAGATCACACAGAAATCAGACCATAAATAAAACAGAAAAAGGCGTAAAAATCTAAAAACTATGAAAAATATAACTAACACGCTTGGGAAGTAATTACTAATACATGGGAAGCCCTCCAGCACCAATGGTTGCTAGTGGTTGGTTGAGCTAATATCACCAAAACATAAAAGGAGACGCTAGTCTGTATGCACGTTATATGAATGACATTATTCGTAATATTAATAACAAGAATATTGAAGCGAAACTGATTGAAATTTACAATTACCATCATTCGTTAAAATTTACAATCGAACGTGAGAGTAACCATTCGTTACCATTTCTTGATATGAAAATCTGCAGAACTGGAAAGACCTTAACCTCGATATATAAAAAACCTACGGTTACAGCTTTAATCATGAACTTTCATGCAATTGCTCCACAAAGATATAAACGATCGGTAATTTCTGGTCTGGTACATGGAATTTATAGAGCTTGTAGTTCATGGGAGAACGTTCATATTAATATGGAGAAAACAAAAAAGGTTTTGGAGGCTAACCAATACCCGCCCTATTTCTACAATCCGGTGATAAAAGTAACAATTGACGGAATTATCAATTCGACCGATAAAAAAGTGACGTCAAGCGAAGAAACAGAGAAAACGAAGAAAAAGTTGTTACTCCTCCAATACAGAGGAAAGGTTTCGGAGAAATTCAAAGAGTCCCTGACACGTATTGAGGCTCCAAGCAAAGTTATATTCACCATCAGAAAGCTGAAAAATTGTCTACCATCATTAAAAGCAAAATTTGAGAAGCCTCTGAGGAGCACAGTAGATCAGGTCCAGTGGGAGCTCATTTAAAAGCTTGTGACGTCTTATTATAGATGGACATTGTTTCTATTTTGACATTCACTAGAACAATTTCCCACTTTAACACTTAAAGCTTTAGCTATCAATTCATTAAAGCTGACTCTTAATACAAAACATGAATATCGTAGCCGCACGCTTACAATGAAATTATAATTGCTACTGCAATTATAATTTTAGTGTAAAGCGTGTATTAGTTTCTTTTAGTTTTTAGATTTTTACGCCTTTTTCTGTTTCATTTATGGTCTGGTTTCTTTGTGATCTGATGTGAGAAAAAATTTGATATTGTAAATATGTACACTTGTAGATATTTTTTAATCTGCTTTTATTTGTTTATTTTAGCTGATGATGATTCATAAAGAATAGAAATATATTCTAAATAAATAATGACGTTGTTGGTCCTATGATTTACTTTTGTTTTGTTTTCAAATTAGATAATAAATAAGGATAGCAGAAAAGTTTTCACCTGACCTTGTATTTATTAACTGTATTTGGTTTCTCAACTAAAATCAATTAGATTTGGTACTCATGCTCAAAATGAGCTAAATCAAAGCTAAAATCTTATTTGGGTTAGTATAAAAAAAGAGATAGGATTTTGTGTTAACTATAAAAGAAAGATGAAAGTTTTTGTGTCAATATCAAAACTAAAGAGTTTTTTTTACTTTGACCACTTTGTTTTTCTTTTCTTTTCTCCCTTCACCATAAGTCTCTGTCGGACATAACTTACAACGAGTTTTTGTACGCAAATTTTGGTCATACGCCACTTGTTTTTTTTCTTGATTTGCACTGCGACCTGTGTAAAGGGTAATCTCGTTCAATACCACCGAGGTCAACCCATTCTTTGGTCTTTTTTTCGATGAGAGGCATTACTAGTGACTTCGCTAGTTTGTGAATGTAGGGAAAGGAATCTACTTTCTTTGGTTCTATTTTTTGATTCAATGCAAATAACGCGTTCACTCTCAGCGTATCTAGCAGGTAGTATAAAGGCTGCCATCGTCCACCTTCTTGATTTGGTTTTTGTGCTATAGAACCCCATTTTCTGGTCAACGATATTTTTTCCACTCTTTGTGAAATCGTATAGTTTGATGAATGCCGTTTTTTCCTTTTGATCATCAGTGGTTGTTCCTAGCAACGGTTCGGTTGTGGTAAGCATGATTACGTTCTTTTTTGTCTTTGATGTTTTTACCGTATATATAAAAAATCGTTTCGATCCACCAACCTTCCAATAGATTTTGCTAGACATTATTTCTTTGTCTTGCATGGATTTCAATTCTTTGGGTATGCATCATGGTTCCAACGATGGTTATGTTTCTGTCTCACAGCCATTCTGCAATTTCAAGGTTAGTATATAGACGGTCCATCGATATATTTGTGCCTTTGATGAATTGGTGTTTTGACAGATTGTTCACCAAAAGTTTTATATAATTGTTAGTCCCGGAAACATAGTACGCATCTGGGTTACCCTCTGGTTTTCCACAGTATACGTGAGTTTGGTATGTGTAGGGATATCGGGCACAGTTGAGAGATTTGAAGAGCATTTCACATTCGGTGGGTTTGTTTGGATTGTATTGTTTGAAAGATATCTGTGTGCACATGGGATAAAGTGTCTCATCAAGCGATACATAATCTTCTGGAATTAGCATTTTTCCAAACTGAATCTTTCAGTCTTCAAAGAACTCAATCTTGACATAGTAGCACCAAACACCGGCATACCATGCTCTTCCGAAAATAAAGTCCTTATCTCGTAAGTGTTTAGTCCATAAAGTACATGGTAGTAAATTAGTCAAGTGAAAGCTCTAAAATCCACTTCATCAATCTCCTTTACGTATGCTTTGTAAGGGTACAAGCTTTTATCCAAAATGTCTAGTTGTTCAGTCGCTGATACTATGCGTTTGTTTGTAAAAGTGATAACCTACGTCATCATCTCGTTTGTAAATAATAGTTTGAAGTTTTCTAACTCCGTATCAGCATTCCTTGCAGGAGGAGGTAAGCCAGGTTTGTTTCTAATTATATCACAGTTTCTTTGGCTTCCAGTCCGTGCTTGGGGTCTGCTGATATATTTCTCTTCATTACCAACCTTCGAAATCACTTCTATTCTCTCCTTGTCAACAACTGTTTCGATGCTTTTGACTTTACGCATATAAGTTAGTTGTCTTCTACGATTTTTCCTTCGTTTGCCAAGGTGCCGCAACTGCTTCCTGTTCTTCACTGGGACCGGTTTCCAAATCAATATTATCATTGCTGTTATCATTTTCTTGTTCATCAATATTATCAGCATCAACCTGAAAATTCTCTTCGTCATCTCCGTACCAACTATCTGCAAAATCCTCTTCTTCGTCTTCTTCATTTAAATAATCTAATATATCTTCTAGCGCTTCTGCATATGTGAGTGTTCTCTTTCTTGTCGCTATTTTATATATGATAAAAACAAGAAAAACACACACTTGTGTAAGGAAAAAATACTGCATTAGTGACAAAATCACGGCTGTAATTATAAAAACTTTTTTTTATGCAAAAAGAATAAAAGGTTTTTCATTTTCTTCTGGAATGTCATAACAAGAATCCTTTGATCCCACAGTCAATTCAATTTTGATTTTTAGAACTTTATGATAAAAAATTCAAATTTTTGGACAATTTTCTGATCAAATGATATATTACAAGTTATATTACAAGTCACAACTTCCAAAAAAAAAACTATATCTCCTAATTGTCAATGCGTGTACTCTTTGATCTTGCCGACATTTTTTCCTGGAATTTTCAAATACAGATCGTAGCATAATCGAATTTGGTGAATATCATCTATTCAATAGATACATTGCATCATACAATTTGATAATATATGAATTTTGTATATACTTTCTAGTTAACTCAAGTGACTTTTAATCTTACCGACATCGTCACGGCATTTTTCAAAGAATCTTAATTAAATTTTTAGATTTTATGGAAAATTTCCGATCAAATGATGTATCATATGTCACAAATAGAAAAGGAAAAAAATTGACATTTTGTAGAAATTACCACCTGTCAATTCTTTGATCATACCGACTGTTCCCAGAAAGAAAATTTTAAAATATTTATATTTTCTGAACGTAAATAGAAGTTAGGAAAAGTCTCACAAAATTTTGGTAAATTTCATTTAGCTGTCGAAAAGTTATTAAAAAAACGCCACTTTTACAATTATTACCATAATTACCACAATTGGTGTATTGGAAAGTGGACATATTTTGATAAGAAAAATAACTTTTTAGTAGATAAAAGCGCTGACGTTATCAAAAATATGCTGACTAACATCATTTTTATATTTTGGAAACTACATATGAAGTACTTGTAGTGTGCCAAATAGTGCAACACATTATCACACTTAAATCTACTATATAAGTAGATTTGCAAAAAAGCGTAAATCTACCAATGTGGTAGATTTACGTTCTTCTATTTCTACCTATTCTGTAGAATATATTAGAATAAGTTAGGTTTAGAAAACCCGGGTAGGGGCACTGTTCATCCGGGTATTGATAAAACGAATATATTAATAAATCTCGTTAGGGAATTTCCCCATGACAAAACCACAAGCATTTGTAACAGTGAAAAAGCCTGATGTGAATGGCTTCTTATAATAATTCAATAATAAACGCCCCCAATTAATAAATGAACTTAGGAAATTGGGTTAATTCTACAATATTGGTAGATTTACGGTAAAATTGCACTTCTACCATATTTTGTAGATTTAGTTGCGAGAATAGCCTGATGCTATAATTCTTGGCAAAATTTAGGAAAAGCTGGTAAGAAACGGCAATTTCCCTTTCCAACATCAATTTTTTCCTCCGCTTCCTCTAAACCAATGGCGCATTTTTTGGATTACATTTGCGTAATTAGAAGTGATGGTTTTTAAGTGTTCCCTATAGAATATGAATTTCTAGAATATGTAACAAATGAAGAACTTTAGAAAAGCAGATAAAAGAAATAGTCATAAGAAGTTTCTTTGGTACAAAATAAAATATTTTCATATCATTTACAAAGAGTTTGAAAAATGGCAAGAATGATAAAATAACCTAAATTTTGAATAATATTAGTGTGAAATTGTAGAATTATATAATGGCTATGACTAGCATTTTCTTGATGTAAATGTTAAAGCTATCACAATAAATATGAATCAGAGACTCGCAGTCCTTTTACGACATCTTCCAGTCTACGATTTCTTATTAATTTCTCACCATTAAGTTCTACTCTACATTCTGGACAGAAGGTTAATCCTTTTCTATAACATAGTTCACAAAAAATATGACCCTGCTCACACTGGAAAATTTTTGTTGGTGAAAACGGTATTTCCAGGCAAATCGGACATTCTAAGTGGTCTTGAATTTGAGAATAAGACCCGTCATTCGATTGGTCATTTTTTTCAGCAATTCGGATTTTCAATGTTTCGATTTCATCTTCGAGTTCTGTTTTACGTTGGTTTGCAACAACCAGTTCTTCTCGTTTTTCTTCCAGTTGTTGCTCGAGAGTTTTTTCAAACACGAATTCCTCCTCTGGCATTATTGGTGCACTAGGTTGAGTTACTGATCCAGTCAAAATAGACTTCATCGTATCATTTTTTGCTATTTTCAATGGTGTATTTCCTTTTTTTGATTCTGCACTCAGGTTTGCTTCGTGTTGTATTAAGACGCGCGCAGCTTCAATGTTGCCAGCAACAGATGCTAAATGCAAAGGTGTCAACCCATGCTTATCTGCTGCATTGATGTCAGCACCATGACTTAGGAGTTCCACAATGACACCTGTCAAATTTCTGGTTGCTGCAAGATGCAAACATGTTTGATTTACTTGAGTGTCCACAAATCGTACATCAGCTCCTGCATCCAACAGAACATTGATCACTTCAATACGTTTGTGGTAAACTGCCGTATAAAGTGGTGACATAATTTCTCCTTTTAATGAAAGATGTGCACCATTGTCGATCAAATAGGATACAATTTTGTAATAGCCTTTATTTGAAGCAATGTGTATTGGTGAATCTTTTGATCCTGTGCTACCTGGTACATTCACCATAGCTCCGTTGGCGATTAAAAGTTCGATCATCTTCATATTGCCATGTTGACACGCAATATGAAGTAAGCTCGTATTCTTTGCAGTGCGCGCGTTGATGCTCGCACCATGCTGAATAAGTAACCGAGCGACGTCTAGTTGATCCACGCAAACAGCAAAAAATAAAGGCGTATGATTCTTTTTGCTTAACAAATTAATATTAGCTCCATGTTTGATCAATACTTCAACGACTTTTGTCTGCCCCTTGTTGCAGGCGGTATGAATAGGGAAATTCCCATTATCATCACTGATAGTCATATCTGCACCACAAGTTAAAAGAAACTCAACGATTTCAGTGTATCCTTTGAATGCTGAATAAAAGAGAAGTGTTTGGCCAAAAGAATACGTTTTATTGATGTCGTAATTTTTTATTCCAACATAGTTCTCCTTCGCTTTCTGAAGATTTCCTTGACCGATTGCAACAACAAAGTCTCTAAATAAAGGAATGAAATTCTTCAAAATTTATAACAATGATAAGAAAATATCACTCCCATGGGCCCGTCTCTATTTATTGAAGTTTTCATTCCGGCTATAAGTCTCCAACCTAGGCCCCAAGGTGCTATTAATATCTGCACTGAACTCTCTCTCAAAAAATAAAGCAAGCTTTTTATTTCCACCAACGAAGTCACAAAAGGGGTGTAATAAGTGATATCTCAAAATAGAGTCAAATCCAAAGCCTTTATTGATTTTTTCAGTTAACAAAATTTAGTTTTGGATATTTTCTGAAAATTTCAGATAATTTTCACCACGTGATCAGAAATTATAGCTGTTTTGAGTCACGTGGGCAACAACACCCAGAACAATCCCAGACCCAATCGGTTGAATATTCTTTTGATCTAAAATCATTTGTCCAATGAAAATTTACCAGATATTCTCTTTAATGAATACTTTTGATTACAATAATTGTTTTTGAAATTATGGCGTCATTTTTCTTGTATGATGTCATGGTTAATTTTTTGATTTTTTGCTGACTTTAGCATAAAGTTCCGCCAATTAGGGTTATTTTTTATCCATGTCATTTCTCATTTTGAAAACGTCAAGTTCTTATCTTTCATTTGAGGGTGTTTTTGATCAATTAATAGAAATCCGCCTACATGAAAAATCTTTGTTTCGTTGGTGTGACAGATAGAATTTCTCAATTTTTCATTGTGCCAAGGATTGCTGAAAAACTAAATTTTTGCCAAA
>JAUBWS010083953.1:0-12246 GCA_032270445.1 Darlingtonia californica
CACTACGAGTAATTTTTCCAAAAAACTGAATTTTTAGGAGAATGTGAAAATGAAATTGGATGTTATATGAAGTATTTAGAAGATATATGATGATCTCTACCTAAATATAAAAGATTTTTTAAAAAGACCCAAAATTGGGGAAGTTATAAGAAACGGTAACGTTTCCTACGAGAGAGGAATGTAGAGGCCTGGAAAAGAGTGAAAAACTGTAAATTTCTAAAATAAAATACTGAAGAGCCTTGAACATATCCATGACTTTCTATAAAACTCATTTAGAGGTTTGATTGGTTAATCGTTGCCGTAGGAGAAATAATATCTGGGATCGTAGGAAAAGTAACCTGCGAGCAATATACAGAGAGGGAGAGGGAGAGGGAGAGGGAGAGAGAGAGAGGTTTTCGTCTCTAAAGTTTAGAGCAGTAGCGTGCAGTAAAAAAAAGATAAACAAATAAATGAATGGCACATAAATGGGATTGCAGAACGCTGAAAGTTGTTATGTTCGCCAGCGAAAATTATGCATAGAATTATTCGTAACTACCAAAAGGATTGCTCGTGATGAGTTAATTTTTGACATGTAAAAACACTGTCAATATCACGATATGAAATACTAAATCTACCGCGCAAAATTTGATTGTGTGTGAAATAAATTTTTCTGAAAAGTTTGTTTTTGATTGATGCAAATAATTTAACCCATCCAGAACGTACTGTATGCAATATATCGCACGCAAAATGCAACGTCTTCTTGACGTTCGAATTCTAGCTTTCGAATATATTCCCCCGCGGGTACAAAGATGAAACGTCAATCTTAAAAGACACTTTTTTACTAATAAAGAATGGGAAAGCAAAGTAGAAGTTTGATCAAAACCTGTCCGAGTACTCAGAATTTATATAAAATTTACATATGATATGTAAATTTTACAAGCGCTCATTTGGGAAAAGATGCTACACTTCCGCACGAGGAGAGGGGGCGGCAAGAGGAGGGACATTAATGCTCTACTAGATTTCGCGTTTTTCTTCCCAACAAAATATTTCAGTAAAGCGTATTTTAGATATTTAAAAAGCTTGAAAATTTTTCTATCGAATGGTGTAAAAATTATGCTATAAAAGTTAAGACACTGACCGTAAATCAAAACTTGAAGACGTTTTTGTTTTGACTCACATTGTAAGTCTGTTCACCGACTTCGTGTGTAAATCGCTTAGCTCTGCTTCAGTGATTTTACGACTGCAATTATCGCTTGTTAATGATGTCGTAATTAGAAAAGTGCTTTTTTCAGATTTTTGACTGAATCTTAACGGGGGTTAGAAGTTTCAAAAATGAATAATGTGAGGTATGTTTTGACCCCCTGAAAATGTTAACACAATTCCCTTTGAGATTACCTGATTATCGTACACATTAGATTAAAAATGTTAATGATATGATTCAGTCAACTGGAAAATCAATCTGAACAGACTACAGGGTGTATCAAAAAAAAGTAAAGTGAAAAAGTAAAATTGTTTTATAATCTTTCAGTTTAGAGCTTTAAAATGCTACACATCTCTTTAAATAGTAAAAAATTAAAGTTAAATACCGATTTGTTAATTCGCAAATCTATATTAAATAAAGTCATGAAGGTGAGATTTAAAAAAACGGAGATAGCTTTAAATGGAGAGCAGTCAGAAGCATAACGATGACTCAACACTTTTTTAAGCAGCTAAGCATATTTTCCAAGTTGTTTATGATAATTTTCTTACTTTACTTGTATTTAAATTATGTACTTTATCTGTTCTTGAAATTGGATGTTTTGGTAGTTTTGGTTTAAGTATTTTCTTACACTTTTCAAAAAGTTCTATCAGTCGGTACAACGCTTCTTGGGATTTCTCTAACAGAATTTTTTCTTCACACTGCTAACAAATTCAGTTAACTTCACTTCCTCAGCTGTTTGAAAAACCTTTTTTAATTGCGATTTGTGATATCTTCCAATTAAAGCGATCTGAGCTTTTAAAAATCTTACCTTAAGGACTTTAAATTTCAGTTTTGATACCATTAAAAAGCTACACATCTCCTCTTTAAATGGTAAAAAATTAAAGTTAATTACCGATTTGTTAATTCGCAAATCTATATCAAAGTCATGAAAATGAGGTTTCAAAAAACGGAGATAGCTTTAAATGGAGAGCAGCCAGAAGCATAACGATAACTCAACACTTTTTTTAAGCAGCTAGGCATATTTTCCAAGTTATTGATGATAATTTTCTTACTTGTATTGAAATTATGTACTTTATCTGTTCTTGAAAGCATCCACGTTTGAAGTTTCAAAGAGTTTTATCAATCGGTACATCGCTTCTTGAGATTTCTCTAACAGAATCTTTCTTCACATTACTTGTACTTTTGACTTGGTATTAACTTACTGCTAAAAACTTCAGTTAACTTCACTTTTGTTGTTTGAAAAACATTTTTGATTGCGATTTGCGATATCTTCCATTTAAAGCTATCTCAACTTTTTAAAATCTCACTTTTATGACTTTGATTTAGATTTGCGAATTTAGTCGTTATTTTTTCCATTATTTCCGTCGTAAAAAGTATTTTCCGCTATATACGGCGTACGCTTCACTTGATACTGGGATTCATCCGTCGTGGAGGATGTTCCCTTCCCGATAAACGTAATACCGGGATATCTAGAAAAGACAGACTCGCTCCCTAGTCTAGGGAAAATTTGGTCAAGAAACATTTCAAAATGTCTTCAAAACAAAAAATTCACGCTTTCATGGCATACACCGAAAACGAAGCGAGATCTGTATATTCAAAGGATTAATTCAATAACGGAAAAGTTTTTATATAAAACGGAGTACAAAAGGCAGTCATAGTAAGTAAGCAATTTTGTAAATATGAAAGAAAAGTAATACTCTGGGATCTGGGATTAATGTATAGATTTATATTGCTGATTATCACTTATACAAGACTGTGGTCAGTTTTGCTTATCGTCATCACCATCAATTTCACTGGATGTGAATGTTGTATTGTATTTCCGATCAGTGGTTAATTCCCATCTCATGTTTTCCAAATCCAATGCATGCTGAAAAAGGAGATGTAATTGATTAAATGAAAAAGTGCTAGAGAAATGGAAATCTGCGATAGAAAAGAAAGGCTACTACTCAAAGCAAAAAACCCCCGTTAAACAGACGTTCTTTGAAACAAATTCGTTAAATCTATAGTCATCATCGCATCTATTCCCTCGATTGGATCTACGCCCACCAGACATTCATGTCATCTTATCGACAGCTCAGTGCATACCGTAATGCATCGAATGAACGTCCCCTTCTTTAAACACCCCCTGTTAAACTGAAAATATTTCATAAACGCCCCTTTAATCAAACGCCTCTTCTAAAAAGGGGCGTTTATTCGGAGCAATACTATAAAAAGGAGGTGTTAAGTTGAGACAACGTAAATGGTTGATATTTGATTATGTTTTTCTCAATACAGAAACGCAGTGATAGGTCGTGGGTTCAACCCCAGCAATCTAGTATGTATTTGTAAATCTTCTGAGATTCTCTCACCATTTGCACATTTTCGGGGATAACACCTGTCAGAGAAATTCCCATCAAATTCAAGAATTGCCAAAAGAAAATTCACTGCAAAATTCTCAATACAGCACGTGTTAAATAAGTAAACTAGACTCATATCATTTGAAAGTACTGTCCAGTTCAATCGACAACGACAATAAAAGGTTCCGACTAACTTTAATTTCCTTAGCATAGTTGGAAGTTACAACATGACCCAGTCAACAATAAATGTAGTATCAACAATCCCGTTATGTGTTGTTATGTGCTGGTTGCCTACCTTCTTAGAGCTCATTTTCAGTTGATATTTAAGTAGATCGACATCTTTCTCATGATTACCAGTTTTCCTGTACAAGCTTCTGATCTCAGTGCTCGCCTCATCACGAAGTTGTGAATGCAACAGCTTTTGTTCTTGCATCTCACGTTGTAAAGCGGTAACTTTCTCCGAGATCAGCTAAAATAATTGTTCGGCAACGTACTTTATTAACATCATTAAAAATATAAACAAACAGTATTACAGTCGAAAGGTTTGCAAGTATCTAAACATTAGTATTTGCATTCAATATGGCTGGTGTATGAGGCTAGTAAGAGTTAACGAAAAGATAATATAACCCCTATGATGTCATTCGTATTTTACAAGGCTAGTTAATGTCTATGTCTAGTTTACTGTTAATAGCCAAAAAGGGTAGATTCCCTCGATCAGCATCAATGATGGGCCTCCTTGTGACTTATGTAACTTACTATTAACGAGGTTAAGCAAATCAAAATCTACGACGTACCGGCAGCCGAGCTTAGACACTGATCTATTGTACTGCTGAAAGTTGCTTGAAATGCTAATTTCCAAAACGGCTGTGCAACATCATACATCGTAGATTTTGGTTTGCTTAACCTCTTTTGCCAAGCCGTAGACGAGGATTGATGAGACAGATTACATTGATATTATCACTATCGGTAATTTTAAAAATCAATCAAGAAAAATACCTGTTTTTCGAATTTCAAATCCCGAATGTCACGCTGAGATTCAATGATTTCTTTTTTCATAGTTTGGTGTTCCTAAATAAAAAGATGGAAAGAAAGTCAAATTAGTCCTACTAAGACCTTCTAAGTAAGTAGGTCGGAGAGGCCTAGTGTCGGTACCAGCCGTACAACGAGGGAGTCTATCTCTTTTTCGATTGCGAAGGACCAGGGAGATAAACTGCTGAGGCGGAGCGCCACACCTGCCGTCAGGTCCCAGTGACTTACCGCACAGATCACATCACCTTCACTGTGCTACTCATGCGTTGAGTGGACGAGGGTCGGGCTCGAACCAGGAACCTTTCGATTGCGAGGTGAGCGCTCTACCGACTGAGCTATCCGACCCATTAATAATGCTACTACCTCTAATGAAAATTCAACCATTTTTTCCAAAAGCATGTAACAAAAAAGTAATTATACCCAAAATATGTAAAATTACAAGAATGGTTACAATGTACTGACGAGCGGTGGCGCAGTGGTATAGTCAGGCCTAATACTGTGCGAGAGGTTGCTGGTTCGATCCCCGCTCCTGTCATGTCCAGTTGCTCTGACTTAAAATCAGTTATCCTAACGTCTAGCCGGACTGACTTAGTGAAGACTGTTATTCGACCGATTCGCCCGTCTGGACGCGAATTCGTTGTGATAGATGTCTATCTGTGGACTCTCTTGGAAACAACCTTTCAGCCGATAAAGGGGTCTTGGTTAGTGAGGCCATCCACGATAAATATTAGTCTCTCTCTATCTATAAGTGGGAGACTGAAGACTTCAGACTGAAGAAGAGACCAAGCAAAAATAGATAGAGAAGTAAAACATTTCCACAATTTAGCATATGTTCCAGTTGTGTTTTTTAAGAGTTATCCTTTGAAGGGACTAACACAGTATCCCACTTATCGAATGCTATTATTTGCGGTTTGTAAAAGGTCTCACTCTTTGATAGGCTACTGTAAGCTAATTCAGGAAAACGTCGACCTAATAAATTCTGCATGCAACTAATGATTCCTTAAAAAAATTTGGGCATAGACGACTCATAGACATAGACAGACTCATAGACTAAATCATCGATTGCGAGATTTGTTTAACGCAAAGGCAATATGAACCAGTCAAATACTATTCAAAGCTGCCTCGAAATAAGAAGTTAATCATACTGAAATTGAGTATATCCTCATCTGTCCTGGGTAAAATAATCAAATGAACTGTACACGAACCCTTTGAAGCTTTGATAGATCGCTGCTTTGTTGTGAGCATTTCTCGAACTCATCCAGAAGATAGCATAGGTATCTGTTTTGAGGTTTGCAGCCAGTTGTCAAAGGTGATGATTTGCATGCGCACTCTGATCGGTAAAGCCAGTTTTCCATGATGTTGTGATAGAAAAGTAAAACGAAAAAATTATATATAAAAAAATGGCAGCCTTTAGATGGAAATTGTTGGTTCACGGATGGTCGTTGATACAGCTTAATAAAAGTGACGTCAAATATACGTTTTCGATAACGAGACGTCAGTTTTTAAATATGGCTTCTATACTTACAGTTTAAAAAAAGAATGTTTGTGAATATGTATTTTCTAAAATATTCGCTCAAAAATCATTGCACGGTTCGCGATAATTGCTTAGTAGAATTACGTGTAATATTTGGTCAAAATAATTGGGACGAAAAGAGGCTGAAAACTGCTTTGGAACTTTTGTGGTGTCGCAGTCTTTGCTTTATATTCGTGGATTTTGGCCTAGAAAAAAATTAATCTGCAAAATTTTTTTTCCTGAGAAAAATTTTCTACATAATGACTTGATTGGTGAACATTTTTGACAAATCATTTACTCTATTGTTAGAAACTTTCGCGTGAAGAAAAATTTGCGGTTGGAAATAACGTTCTACAATTTCGCGGTACTGGTCAAAACTTCATATGAGAATTAGCCAAATTTAAACAAGTTAAAGTCCAATGCTGCACAGCGAAACTTTCTGACGTAAATGTGAACAAATTCGAAACATCATGGAAACATTAATACGATATTAGAATTATTCAAAATAAATATTTATAGAAAGAATTGAAAAAAATGCATACATAAAATTTATAGCAACATAATTTCGATAATATACTTTTGTATCATTTATGATGGATATAATCATTTAAATATTATCTAGTACTAGGCAAATTTTCACGTGGGTTTACTGAAGTGAGTTGAATTTCTCTACATTTCATTGGGGTTTATTTTTACAAATTTGCGAAGTTTGACCAAAATAACGCTTTCTTTAAGACAATTCTCACAAATACCCATAAGCTGCGAAATACTGTCCCGCGAATTTGTTTCGCTAAGGAATAAGTTAAGCGAACGGCGTGAATCAAATCGACCGTAAGAGTGTCAGCCATTTCAAAAAGAATTTCGAAATAATAAATGTTTGGTTGCTTATCATATCCCAGATAATACTTACTATTCTAAATTCGTAAGATAGCTTCTCATTATTGCTGTACAGCAATTACAGTGATACAGAAATATAGGAAGCTTAGCCATGGTGACATTGCGTGCGGGATTGCAAACGTGTTCTTTGAATTAAAAATATTAACAAGCAAAAAATTTTATAGCCTTCAAATTTTTGAGTGAAGAAAAGCTCAAAGACGTGATTCACAGCTGTATCACATCTGTATCATGTCCGTAAATGTATAAGGTGAAGAATTATATTGAAACTGCGTATTTTCTCATAATCTATCAAGCCCTCACCCTAATTCCCTATGTTTTCCTGGTTCCTATAATCCACTAAGTCTTTGCCTGATACTCAGATCCGCTATCTCCTTTCACTGCACGTTCCGCTGTAAATACGGTGGGAAGAACGATGTCTATTCTGTCAGTGCCTTTACAGTGAAGCGTGCCGGGGCAGAAAGAAGCAGATCTAAATATCAGGTAACCTGCGTCTGAACGTAAAAGTTGAACAACCCCTTATGTAGTAGTCTACCCGGTAGACCAGCTGCAAGCGTTTTTGAGGGACAAATTTTTTCTGGAACAAGGTGTACCGGGTGGACTACTTATGTAGGTTTTCCTAACGTTTAAATTATCCAACATATTTGAAAGAAGAATTTTGTTTATTGGGCATCATTCTACATTACGAGGATAAAATTTCGCTGTTGTTGCAGTGTCACAGCGTGAACTTTTACCGAATACGGTCCCGTATATCACCGTAAATGGACTAAGTTCTTTCATATATGGAAGAAATTAGTCCATTTACAGTAATATACGGGACCCGTATTCTGACGTTTTTTGCACACTGTGGCTGTTTAAATGACTGAGAAATTGAATCAACGCAAAATTTTACCCACATAGAAAAATCATTAAATTTGAAATAAAATTTTGACCCCTTGTTATCAATTTTCGAAAATTTACAAAACCATTTAATAGTTAAAAAAAAATTAAAAACTGTGTCTTTACGACACTAGGAAGATACAACGAAGCTAATCGAATATGATATTATAAGAACTACTATTCCGACAGAAAATTCTTGTTTACGTTGCAGCGAGTGCAACCCGTCCACTTTCTTTCTGTTTGGTTTTCGATGGAGCCGTTTCTAAATAAAGAATAGCAGAAAGTTAAATAATCATTATTCTAAAAAAAAAACCTTCCCAGCCAACATAAGCTAGGAAACCTGACCGTTTTATCTTTCTTTATTTGTACAGCATGTTTTTCCAGGCAGCGATAAAACAATTTTATGTTTTTATTTCGTTTGCTGCGCTGCTGCAAATAACTTCGAAGGAAAAAACTCGGCTGTAAAAAAAACAAAGACATTAGTCCGTGTAAGGTAATGTCAAAAGACATGCAGATTCTAGCTGTGTTTGAACTTTGTGAAAACAAGAATGAATATTCAAAATGCAGTCATGTTATTCTAAAACTATTTTATCCTCTTTTGAACAACAGTTTATGAGAGCTTAAAAGTGTGTCATTTAGTCACCATTCCGAACGTAGGAACTAAGATCTATGCATCCAGCTCTCTAAAGCCATCTCAACTTTTTCCGTCGTTGAGCTATCGTAAATGAATAAGTGATTTTCAAACTACCCAGTGAACCGAATACCCTTGAAAATGGAATTTAATGAGATATTTTACGAACTCATGAAAGACTTCAGCAATAATGATGAAACATAGATATAGAACTTCCAGACATGAAGGCATCCTGCATTAGTCTTTTATGTATGTTTGACACAACAGCAAATAAAAACTTTCAATGCAGGCCTCGTTTGAAGGTATAAGACTCTTAAGTCGGCACTCATTTATTAGTTATTTTCTTTAAAACAGTTCAGAGTACAGCAGAGGTTGACAAATCTGTAGACAGGAGTGTACGTTCACGTACACAGTAGTATATTACAACGTACGCAATAAAATTCTTGACGTACATTGTTCATTTGAAACATGTACGTATTATTATTATAATCAATGCTTGAATAGCAAAGGTCGAACTTACCCTTATCTGCAGTTTTATTCGTCAATTTTTACCATGAAGAATCACATATACGTTGTGTGATAGTTTTAAAAATGTTTTGCTTACAAATTGAGAAACTTGTCGCACATGATATTTAAAACGCACTACTATTTTGAAATTTATTTTACATCGCACTTTTTCTCTCCGTCGCAGGGGCTAAGAGGTTCGTTTCATGGATCTTCCAATACCTTAAAAGGCGTAGATTTATGGGGTCATAATTTTCGCGGAACTAATTTACGCTGTTGACAGGACCAAAATCTGCGAATTCCGCGGAATTTATTTTAGCAATTTTATTTCTGAATGTAGCATTTTTCTTTAATTTCCGATGGCTTTTCAATAGATTTGTTGATAATTGACACAAAATTTCAAAAAAAGTCTACTGAAAAACTTTTTGCACATACATAAGAGTGAATGAATTATGTACGTGAACTATAGTAAGCATTAAAAAAGTTTTTTTTTGTACGTCACGTACTCACATACACGATTTGTCAACCTCTGGTACAGGACATCCGGAAAGACGGAACGATAAAAGCTATACAGGCATAAATCTCAGGATGAACATGTAAAAAGAATTTTTCATGAAATTATTTCAATGACATGATTTCAATGACATGGAAGCGTTAAAATTAGAAAATCAACAAAAGTTCTTCTGTGCAAGCACCAAAAAGACAATCGCCTTCTAATCCGAACTCTGTCTAAAAGCCATAAAGACAACGGAATAAGCATACCGGGTTCTCCTGTTGGCACGTCCGGTAACTGGTCTTCAGCACCGGCAATTTCAGTATCCGGAACAGATGGTAATTCTAGTTTTTCCAACTCTGCTAATTCATTCAAAATATCTTCTTCGTCTTCTTCAGTCAATCCACCGCTGAGTAATTCATCTATCTCCTAAAAATAAAGATATTCATCCAGATCAGTTATCTTCTGCCTGTTTACATAGCAACTAGCAAAAGACCGTCGAACGACGTCAAAACAACGTCTTGTGCTAACAGGGATAACAACACTTCTTAGATTTAGACTAAAACGTACTTTACACGTCCAGAATTTCTATGAACGAGTCGGAAATCGAAAGCTAACTCGCGTGCTCGCCGTCTGACGTCCTCTATCAGACAGGGAAAGTGCCTATCTAAAAAATCCTACACACTAAATTTTTACTAAACAAATTTATTTCGATCGTTCAACTAAACTTTAATGTGCAGGATTTGTTAGATAGACTATCTGCAGAATATAGTCATCTGTATTTTCAAGAACGGCTATATTCTATTTCCATACTTGGTGACCCACAAAGGTCTGTTGTGTGTGAAACTGATAATTGCATTCCAATTCGTTTCATACACAGAAGAATCAACGTCTAGAATCTTTTTTAAAGACTCTTAAATATAAAACATCAAAGCATGAAAACAGTAACACAAAAAAATGACGGGACGAGGAAAGAAAACTTCCCGAATCAGCCGTTCCCGTAAATTCCGTCCCGTGTTTTCCGTCGCCATTCCACCACGCCACTTATTTACTAGAGAGAGTCTGGATTCTCGAAGAAATAAAACAAAAACTAAGGCTATGGCTATGGCAATAGTTAGGGGAAAATCGAAAAGGACAAGGCAAAAAGAAACACAAACAATTAAAAACTAAGAAAAAGGAACTCCCGTTGACAAAAAAGTGAGAGGGTGGGGAAGGGACGGGCTACGGTGTAGTGCAATTGTTTTCCGTTAGCAATGCGACACCTGATTTAGCGGACCAAGACCTGCACTGTAATTTAGCCTTAAGCTGTAGAAAACCAAGACCTTATTTCTGATGACCAAAGGTTTTTTAACAATGTAAGACCTGAAACAACTGAATAAAATTAGTAAAAGAGAAAATCACAAGACTTACGTTTTGGTATTCTACACCTTCCTTCGTTTCGTCCATGATTCTTTCAACATCCTCAATAGACATCACCTGGGTATCAAAAATATCATTAAGTAAAAATATGCAGTTCTGTATTTTTGTATCCATGGTTTAGTGGTAAATGAGGGGAAGAAAGGTCCTATTCCGCATTATTCAAGTTTTCTATAGAAGCGCTTGTTATAAGTGTTTGGAAGAACGACAAATCGAGACAATATTTTGCCTGCTTAATCAAACACTTGTAACAAGCGTTTCCATAGAAAACTCAAATAATGCGGAATAGGACCTTTCTCTAAGTGCAATAGTGGTTGAACGAGCTCAAGCTGTAAAACCGAAGCCAGTTTCGCAAGAAATTTACTGTCACTAACATTGATGTAACTTTACCTTTACCTCCGTACTTAATCCTTGCTTTGCCCAATTTTGAAACGATCTCGCTATCCTTATGCTGTATTTACGAAAATGCAGCTCAATGCTTAGTAAATATTAAAAATATCAAAAAGGATTTTTTATCAATGTGAAATATTTCAAGAAATGTTTATGCTCTACCCCTAGTGTTAAAGGCCATTTCAGGGGGAAAAACACAGAAGTATTGTGCTGAAAAATGTGAGAACCACTTGTAATTTGACTAGCAAAAACCCTTCATCACTGTGTTGTATATACTTTCAATTTTGGCGCCTAAACACAAGGAGGATTTCACTTTAATTAACATATTTAAAATAGTTTTTGTTTTCGAACGTAGAAAAGTGTAAACATAGAAAGCGGTCTGACGTAAACATCCCTTACCTCGTGTAGCTTTTTCAAAGCTTCATTTCCTTGTTTCAATCCTTCAACTACCTTCAATTCGACTTGCGCAAATTCTACATCCGTTATCTAAGAAAAGTTAAATAAATTTGATCTAAAAATGTGAAAATTTGATTATCTATAGTAGCGTCAGTTTCAAAACCCGGAACCCTTTTCGCTTATAAACATTATGTTTCTTTCAATTCATAAAATCAAGTGTTTTTTGCTCCTAAGGGGATTGCTGGTGATTTAAAACTCTTCTCTTCAAAAGTTTAAATCACTTCTGCACGCTTGCATGGCATTAAATCAATTTCTAAAATATATTTTTGCACGAACATCTTGAGATATGTTTCTGTGTAACTTTCATTGTTCCGTTTTTTTTCCGGATACCCTGTATAATGAAAAGTTCGGGACTTTTGTTAAACGAAAACACTATTTGTGACGTTCCATGGGAAAAGGGGGCATGGTCATTTTTGACGCGATCATACTCCACCTACTTGCAAAAACTTGAAAAAAACGTCTGTGGAGGAGGTCATTTCTATTTAAGCGACACGCAATTTGCGTGTCACTTAAATAGAAATGCAC
>JAUBWS010083987.1:0-12244 GCA_032270445.1 Darlingtonia californica
AGAGATGAGGGTTTCCATTTGCCTTCGGTTGAATAAAACACCACCTCACGATCGATGTAGATGACACATTTCCCGAATGTATACACAGATTTTCCCTCATGTCTCCGATTCAGAATGGGGATAAACAAAAGACCATTGTCCTCGGCCTGAAAAAAATATCAAAATTTTAGTGCAGATCTCACATATCTATCGAGACTTTAGTTATTAAGTCTTTAAGGATTTCCAATACTTTTTTAGTATGACCAGAAACCACTTCCACAGCGTGCAAAACGTTAGTCTATCAAATATACCGCTCCCTGCATTTTGCCCTACTCCTGGTCTATAGGCTAACGTCGAAAACCCAGTAAGTTGAAATCGCAAAATGAGGTGCATGCGCAGTAGCTATTTCTACCATAACAATAGTATCACCACAACAACATTAGAAAAGAGCCAATCACATCGCTTTGCGCACTATAAACCAATCAGCGTGTTTATTTTCAACAATCAAAGTTTAGTGTTTATAATTTCCAGACTCCTAACTTACTCGGTTTTGGACGAAATTTCTAACTTCCGAAATAGCTTTAGCTGAAAAATTCTAAAATATATTTTGAAATACATTTTTCATAAAACATTTGAGCCGTTACGAACCTCGTTATCACATCCACTATTAAAAGTTTCACGCAAATTAAAGTGAAACGAATATATATATATAATAAATTGATCAATATTCGAAAAAAAAACACTTGTCATGTGTAGATGAGAATTGAAACTTTACTACTATTTCGTGTTTCATGCTTTGATTTTTTCCCGATTTTTTCCTTTGAAGTATTTTTTAACTCTGAGAAAGACGTCGAAAATTAGGTTATAAAACGTCCGAAATTTATTAGATTTAATGTAGGTCTTAAACTATCAATACAAAAACATATTGACGCCCCCTAGTTTCCAAAATCAGCTCTCAAGTGAAGACCACGGCTTCTTAGATTCAGTTCCAAGAACAAAAATCAGTGTCAATTTTCCTGTTATCACCCTCTCCCGTAGAAAAGTTGCTAATCACTGTCCATAGTGAATAATCCACTCAAATCAAAAAAAATTAACCACGAAAAAGCACGAAATTTTATCCGTTTTAACACAGAATTTTACAAAAATTCTTTCCGCAAGTTTTAAATTCAAAAATTTGGCTCAGCTTTCGTCCGTCTCTTAAGTATACAAACAACACTCTTTCAACATTTCAACTTACCGCTTGTTCAACCAAGTCTTTCAAACATGAAGGCACTCCACTAGTATTTGTTGAGGCTTGAATCTGAAAATAACGGGGACAAACATTAGTTCCTGAATAATTGTTTCAAATACTGGATAATTTAAAATGCATACACCTGCACGACAGGGACCATACCCTTCCTATTTTCTTGAAAATATTTTTTGCTGTTCTGAGAACAGGGTTTAGACTTTTTTAATGGTACTGGCCCCTCCACTTTTAAACTGAAGGCGCAGCCACTGTCCAGTCAAAAAAAATTAAAGTGCGCCTCTGAATTCTTTAAAAAGTTTAAAAGTAAAATTTAATTTTCTCTTAAGGTTGATATTGCTAAAAATGTCGATTACTATTCAAAATGGGAAGACTCCTTGGATTTTAGCTCTTAAAATTTACACTTTTCACTTCTGTATCGAGGGTGTTCGATAATGAAAAAGGTCAGTACGTAAACAAACTCAAGCACAACTAAGGAATTTCTTGATTTTTTTAGCAAAATCATTATCAAAGCCATCTGAAAAAGACCGTTCTCAAAGTGTTTTGCAAAATGGATGTGGTTTCAATAAGAAAGAAGCAACGTAGTTTGGATACTGTTTCTAATAGTCTGTGATTTCTTGTTATTTTTTAACATTTCCTGATTGTTCGCATTTGTAGAGGCATAGGCTAATCTGCTCATTTGCCAATACGTGAATGGAAAGCCTTACAGCTAGCATATTTACCTTGTTTTTGAACGCAGCTTGTTCTGCTTCTCTCCTAATAGAATAAAAGTGTACTATCATTGAAGTAAGCTTGGGATATTGGCCGGCGGGCCAGATAGTGAAAAAACCAATGTGGAGGAATGTTTTCTTTTAAACTGCATACCGTTTAAAAAAGAAAGAGACTTCCTCGCATTGCGTTTTTACTAATTTTGCCCACTGATTTGGATATTTGCCTTATTTTTGTTAGACTTTGAGATTCCAAGCGTTACAGATCACAACAACATAGTCTGTAGGGAAATTTCGAAAATAAAATCTAAAATCAAAATTCTCTTAAGGGCATTTTGAATTTGAGATTAAACGCGGTCAATGGTTTCGAAAAATACATTCTTTTTTTAACAAGAATTACATAAATCAGACGTGAGCCTTGTGATTCTCAAGATTTCGACCAAATTGACCTTCAAATATTCTTAAATGATTCTTAATTTTTCGTACATAAATCAGCCTCAATAATTCTTAGATGAAAATGAAATCTGAGGCTGAACATTATTCTTAATTTTTTGTAATTTCACAGAGTCGAGAAAAACAGGTATATGTTATAAGTTATATGACACTGGGTAGGCATCACCGTAAAATATAAAAACTAGGCATCACCGTGAAATGTTTGCATTAGCAAAAACGTTTTTAATTCAAACCGCATTATAGATAGCAAGTAGTTCTTTTGAAAGTTGTACCCAGAGTAAACAATTTGAGCTTTGAGACTGGGCATGATTCTTATGATATTCTTAATTTTTTGACAGTTCTGAGCCTAGTGATTCTTATAAAAAGAATTCTTATAAAAAAGAGTGTACGGGGTGATTGGTATTTTCTGGAACAAGCTCAAAAGCCAATATTTCAGTTTTTTCTGACAATGCAACATTACCCCCGCTGAATACTTGTTAGATAAGCAACATTTTCCCTTGCACCTGGCTGCATAGTTCCCATAACCGCTTGGTTCATCAGTTGTAACGCTCTATTGAAATATTCTAAAAACACAATTATTTGATACAACGTACATAACCTATCTGCCATTCTATATGTAGCTTTTGGTAGAGCGCTCGGCTTGCAATCGAAAGGTTTCTAGTTCGAGCCCTAGATCTTGAGAATTACTGTACAGGTGATCTATTTTGTGCCGTAAGCTAATATGTGAACTGACAGAAAATATGGCGCTTCACCTTAAAACGCTTATCTAATTTCTTCCCCTAATGGTCTTAGTAATGTCGGCCTAAATTTTCGTAGCTCCAAAATGAAGTAATCTCAATTTTTGATTACATGAGTTACTGCATCCATAATGTTTTATAGTCAAATTTTAATACCATTTTATCGGCCCAAATTATCGTCACTTCCACAATATTCGTCATTTATGGACGGTATAAAAACTAACATTAACCCTACTACGCCCCACTTACTTTATTCATATTAAGTGACTAAGCGTGGTGCTTACTCTCGTCAAACAAGCTTTGTTGAACTATAGTGGGGCCATTGCTATCAGCACACAAATTTACACAATTAACAGCGGCTCATGATGTTAGGTGTCAACCAGAAACCTAACGATTCACAGTTTCTTAATTTTTTCCTCGTTACAGTTAAACCGTAATTACGGCGTAAATACGATACTTTTTACGTTACGTTTTTCTCCCAGCCGACGAAATCAAGAAGAAAAAACAACAGTGGAGGTGGAAATTTTCATTTTTAAATAAGTTTGACCACCGGGCTGCTGTTTTGCCACATATGATTTTCATCGATGAAATATGGACCGACATTTAGTACATAAATCCTGCACCATTTTCGGGAGGGACATATTGAGACGGCTACACCTTTCAAAAATGATATAAATTCAAAATCTTAAGTCAGAGCAAGTTCGTCAAAATGTGCCCACGAGACTCCAGATTTTGACCAAACTAACTAGCTCTAAACACATTTGAACATACATTTCAACATTGGGTTCTTTAAAAATTCTTTGGTGAACATGGCTTTTCATCCTAAGTACCTGGGAAAAAAAAATCAATATTGGGACGATTGTCCGGTACTCTAGAGTTCGTGGACGTAAATTTGAAAAGAAATTTTGGCTGAACATTTATTGAATTGAAGAAAAGACAATCGGGATTTTTCTATTTCAAAATCACGAAATTCAAAACCCGCGAAAGTTAGGTCGGTGTATTGAGTCCTATACCAAGTCCGTAAGTTTTCTTACAGATCTGACCGCTTAACAAGGATATCGTATCAAGCTGGATTCCACTTTACATTGCAAGTATAATCAAAATTAAAGTGCTATCCCTTAAAGCGCAAAATACGTACATAAGAACGTACTTATTACAATCAGATTTGGCCGAAATACCGACTAAATACCCGTCAATCCTAATACTATCCAAAAATAAAATACGACGAACTTTCTTCTCCTACTAAATTTGACTTGTTAAACGCTTTCCGGTGTCTAGAAATTAAAGTTTAACTCCTGAGAATTCAGTGTTAGTTAAAAATATCGAAAATTTCAACAATTTGAAAAAAGGTGAGTGAGTACCAACCAAGGGTTCATATGTCATTTTCTAACAATTCAAACATATGAATTTTTAAGTCAAGGATTTTTATGGTTGTAACTCTCGTATTAGAAGTATTGAAAGATGCTGAAATAATTGGCAATGTTAAATCACTACTTTATTATCATGATTTTGCTTGGGAATTTGTCTCCATAAACAGTGCAATAAACATTTTCATTTGCTTTTCCATATCTAAACTTTCAAAACATTAATTTCATCAATATTTTGCTATAGTTATAGTAATAGCAGAGAATCAGAATGAGCATGAATGAATGAAAGAATGAATGAATAAATAAGTAGATAAATAAATAAATAAATAAATAATTAGATAAATAAATGATTGAAATAATGAATTTGATCATCATCTGGGATTACTTCTTTAGTTTTTCATGATTTGTTGTGAATACAGTATTTGGAAAATTTTTATAACCGCAGGCCTCGCAAGACTGTCGAACTCAGGACTCTAGTTAACGTATTCAGGGTCTTTAACTGCTCGCTCACGAGAAAACTATATATAAAACCGAGTAACTTTATTTGATGAATCAGCAGTAAGAATTAGAGGGTCAAAATTTGCTATACCAAATTTTTAAAAGCAGCTCAGAGTTTAAGCAATAACAAATTGCTTAAATATAGTAGTTTAAAGCTATACTTAAATTGCTTATCTGGTTGTATTTGGAAAATATTTCAATTACAAAAGAACGAACAACATGATGTGAAAGCCTATTTTTATGTTTTAAAATAAAAATCGTCCATCGAAAGAATCTTTCTATGGCGTTGTTTTGAGTCAGGTCTGTAGGTCTTCCTAAATAACTGGTTCGCTTAACAATGGTTTCATCTCGGGTGCGATTTCACTTTGCATTGTAAGAATACTCAATTCAAACAATTTTTCAAGAAAATTTTCATATATTTTTCAAATTCTAGAGAGCGCTCTGCATTATAAATATCAACATAGCATTATTTTCTACAGGCTTTATATTGATATATGAATAAATTTCATTGTAATTTGTAATTTTTGCAACTACATGGTGCAAGGGACTGCATCGTACGTTTAGATAAACAAACTATTCAGTTTTTACAGAAATAATGAATATAGAACGTTGCTATTTTTTCATCTCAATCTAGGGACAAATTCGTGCAATATTACTAAAAAATGTTGGCTGAAGTAAGCTTTTATTTTCAATATGGTTTCAACATTCTCCTTTGTGGTATCGGTGTGCCTGGGAATCTTCTCATTGTGTATTTCTTCTTCTGCAAATCAAGTAAGAAGAAATCATCATACAACTTGCTGATAACACATTTAGCATTTGCTGATTTCATTATGTGTACTTTACAAGCAATTTATCATTTCTTGCCGAAATTATTTGACTTGAACCCGACAGAGAAGAATAAATTTTGTAAACTTAAACCTCTTACATTCATGGCATCAGACGTATCATTGCTCACTCTCTGCATTATATCATATGATCGATTTCGCAAAATTACCAAGCCATTAAAACGGCAACTTACACCAAAGAATATGATATTTCTATTTACAATTACCTGGATGACAACGTTTTCAATCATCATACCATTATATGTAATAAACAAGGACAAATGTAATGTTTGGATATTGTCGGAATGGTGGAAAAACCTTACTCTCTGGAGTGTCTACGCTTTGATTTTTTTTCTCTTACCTGTAATTTGCATTTTGATGTGTTTTTTCAAATGTTCAAGTCAATTAAAGAGGCAAACATGTGCAGTCACTTCACAAAATAATATCAACAGTACCAACAACCATATTACTGCAATGAAGACTTTAAAATTATTGACATTATCAATGGGGGTTACTATCGTTTTGCCAAGAACTGCAGCGACTATCACTGACATATTACAAGTATTGAGCAATGCAAAAATAATTGGAAATTTTGATTTACTTTATCGTGAGTTTGTTTGGGCTTTGATCTACACGAACAGCGCAATCAACATTTTCATTTACTTTTTCCATGTCAAAATTTTCAAAAAATTCATTTTATCTATATTTTGCTTAAGTTATAATAATAGCAGAGTATCAGAATGAGCATGGATGAATGAATGAATAAATGATTGAATGGATGGATTTGATTACCTATCTAGCATTGCTTCTTTAGTTTTTCATAAACTGTTATGAATGAGGCTCCTGCTTTCCTCAACAGTGATTGGCAAATTATTATAACCTCAAGGCAAGTCGAACTTGGGACTCTAGTTAACGTATCCAGCGTCTTAACCACTCGGCCGCGGTGATAGTCACGCTGGCTAATGAAAGCTAACAAGAAAACTATATACCAAACAGAGAAACGTTATTAGATGAATCCGCAGTAAGAATTAGAGGGTGGAAATTTGCTATACCAAATTTATAAAAGCAGATATATAAGTTTAAGGCTATATTTAAATTGCTTAAATGGTTGTATTTAGACAATATTTCAAAAAGGAACGAATGAACAACATGACGTCGTTTCGAGTCAAGTCCCACCTGGACTGTAGGTTTTCTTAAAAAACTGGTCGCTTAACAAGGGTTTCATCTTGGGTGCGATTTTACTTAACCCTTCTTATCTCGAACTCTCAATGGACCAGACAAAAGTTCGAGATAACGAGATTACACCAGGCAGAAATTCGCTGAATGGACCGGGAAAAAATTGCGAGATAGCACGATTTCGAGATAACGGAAGTCAACTGTATATGCATTCGAAGTTGACAAAGAGAGACTAAAATGACAAAAATGGAAGAAAATGTTAACTTTTAACTTTTAACTAAGCCTAATATATCATAAAATATATAAAATGAGCTTTCATCTATTCCAAACTTAATTTGTTAATTGCTTCCCAGTGTCGAAAAATATAAGTTTAGCTTTAACTGAGAAGTGTGTGTTAAAAATATCGAAACATTTTGATCATTTCGAAAAAACTGAGTGCGCTGTAAGGCTTAATTGATTATATGTCATTTTCAAACAATTGAAACTATATTCGGAGAAGAGTCGACATTTACAATTACTCACTATCTTTTTGAAGCATTTGTTGACTTTCATTCGTTCACACCTACTAGATTTGACCACCTTGACAGGGACAAATGTTTTTTTTTGTGTTGCTATGTACCCTAGCATCATGAACCAAGAAAGGGGTATTTTTAGAGACTCAAGAAGTTGGGTTTTCCCCCATCTGAAGTTGAAAGTGAAATTTTGAAGGTTTAAATTTTGAAATTGTTTTTAAACACCCTGCTTTATGTCGCTGTTTTTCAGTCAAACATTTTTAATTGTTTTCCAAGTTCATCTCACCTTCCAAAAAATAATGATAATAATAACCTTTTGTTGCATAACACCTGCTCCATTTCGAAACAAATTGTAAAGTAATAAATGTCCTCCAGTATAAAGCGCATGAAAAATGTCTTTTGAATGATTTTGGATTAAACATCACTATGAAAACACTCCTGTGGTTATTTACTGGATTATTTATAAGTGTACTAATAAATATAATTATAACTGTAAATATTTCAACTGTATGGTGCCTTGGACTGCGTCGTGTGTTTGGAAAAACAGGTTTTTTTGAGATTCTATTAATCAAGAATTTTTGCTGTTATTTCTTAAAAAAAAAGAAATTCACCAAAACTAAAAAATGTTCAGTAAAAACTGGCTTTGACAATACTTAGAACGTGTAAGTGAAATCCAGCTGGATACCCTACCACTGATAAGTGGCCAGATCCGTAGGAGAAACGTACGGACCTGGTAGGACTCGAACCCACGACTTAGTCTTTCTAGGGCTATCGCTCTACCAACTGAGCTACCGGTCCACGGTGAACCGCGGATTTGAACTCAGTCAAGAACTTGAAGTTCCCTCTTTAACACTACATCAACGGTTATAGATTTTTTTTAGTAAGAACAATATCAACGGTGATTACAATCGTTTTGCAAAAAACTGCAATGACTGTCATCGAAGTATTGGAAGTATTGAAAGATAAGATGAAACAATTGTCAATGTTAAAGCACTACTAGTTTGCTTGGGAATTGATTTACACAAACAGCGCAATCAACATTTTCGTTTACTTTTTCCATATGAAAACTTTCAAAACATAATTTCATCAATATTTTGCTTAACTTGTAATGATAGTAGATCATTAGGATGAGCATGAATGAATCTAATTATGTATCTACGATAGCTTCTTTAATATCATGAACTGTTATTAATGGGTGAGGGTCCTAACTCGTTCAACAGTAACTGGCAAATTTTTATATCCACAGGAATCGCAAGACTCTCCAACTCAGGACTCTAGTTAACGTATCCAGCACCTTAACCGCTCGGCCATGGAGATAGTCAGACTGGCTAATAAAAACTATCAAGAAAACTATATACAAAATAGAGTAACTTTACTAGATGACTAAGCAGTAAGCATTATAGGGTCGACATTTACTATACCAAATTTGTAAAAACATCTCAGAGTTTAAGACATAACAAGTTGCTTAAATATAAAAGTTCAAAGCTATACTTAAATTGCTTAACTTGTTGTATTTAGACGATATTTCAAAAACAAAAGATCGAAAAACATGATATGAAAGCCTATTTTTATATTTTAAAATATAAATCGTCCATCGAAAAATTTTTCTATGGCGTTGCTTATAGTCAGGTGTGACTTAGGAACTGGTTTCTTAACAATGGTTTCATCTTTGTTGCTATTTCACTTTGCATTACAAGTATGTTCAAAATTTAAAGTAAAGAGATACATCATTGTTAAAATTTTTTTTTGGTTTCTACAGAATGTCTAGTGATAGAAAGTTGCATTTTTTATTCGTCTTCTAGGGAAAAACATTTATTATTACTAAAAAATGTTGGCTGAAGTATGGTTTTATTTTGAATATGGTTTAAACATTCTCCTTTGTGGTACTCTGTACCTGGGAATCTACTTATTGCGTATTTCTTCTTCTGCAAATCAAGCAAAAGGAAATCTACCTACAATTTGTTAATAACGCATTTGGCGTTTGCTGATTTGATTATGTGTACTTCAAAAGCAATTTATTATTTCTTGCCGAATTATTTGACTTGACCCATGCAAAGAAGATAAACTTTTGTAAATTTAGAGCTCTTCTTTATATGGCATCAGACGTATCATTGCTCACTCTCTGCATTTAATCCTATGGTCAACTTCACAAAATTATCAAGCCGCTAAAACGGCAACTTGGTAAGTTGTTGTAAACAAGGAAAAATGTGATTTTTGGCATTCTGTGGAATTACGGACAAAACTTGCCATGTTGAGTGTCTATACTCTCTTTTCCTTTCTCATAACTGTAACTTTTATTTTGGTGTGTTTTTTCAAATGTTCCAGTCAGTTAAACAAACAATCATGTGCAGCCACTTCACAAAATAATATCAACAATACAAAGACTTTAAAATCGTTGACAATATCAACGGTGATTACTATAATTTTGCCAAGAACTGTCGCTGACGTATTGGAAGTATTGAGCAATGCAAAAATAATTGGAAATTTTGATTTACGTTATCAGGACTTGGTTTAGGATTTGATCTACACAAACAGCGCAATCAACATTTTCATTTACTTTTTCCATGTCAAAACTTTCAAAAAATTCATTTCATCTATATTTTGCTTAAGTTGTAATGATAGCATCAATGAATGAATGAAAGATTGAATGAATGAATTTAATTATGTATCCAAGATGGCTTCTTCAAAACCATGAACAGTTATGAATAAGAGTCATGTCTTACTCAGTGATTGGCAGTTTTTTTTAAACCGCAAGAATTGCAAGACGGACCATCAAAAGTTATGCAATACAGTAAAACTTTGAATGTAAAGAAATCTTATTTTCGTACACATGTATCTTAAAAATGAATTAGAAACTTCCAATTTTTATCAATTTTTTATTTCAATACCGTTTATATTAACAAATCTAAATTATTGATTTTGGCATGTACTTTATTGATTTTAAGTCTTTAAACCTTTAAGTCTACTTTGAACGACGTTAATTTACAGATGAAATTGTAATTATCTCTCTAATGTACTTATTTAAAACACTGTGGAGGAACAAATCAAAAGTATAAATATACCTAAAAAAACTGTATCATGTGATTCATCAAACATATACAACCTAAGGCTGAATATACCGACCTGAAGGGTCGCAAAACTCAAGTTCGAGTTTAAGTTTAGATAGTGTCACCATAGCTCGGGCCAAGAGGCCAGAAAATATTTGACATTCAAAAAGCTCTAGACAATCCAAAAATGATTTAGTTTTAGTAAATTTCATTCTTGTTCTGCAAGAAAAACTATGCATTCAGCGGACGTTTTGATGGTTATCAATTTTTCACTTGATCATTTTGAGATCAAGATAGCTTAATACCAAGATCGCTAAAAACAGATTGCGCAAAAAACCCAAAATTGAGGTTTTCTAGTACTTCCCTTAAAGGGATTCTGCGATAGTTATAGAGCTCGAAATTTTGATCTCAACAGTTATTACGTTTTCAAAGATAATTTAAAAATGGTTTAAGAGTCTTAATTAACCCTTAGTATATAGAGATACAACTTCCTGATAAGGAAGATAACCACTTTTATTTTTAAGTCTGTTTAAATATACTAAAAATTTATTTATCACGTGAAGGAAAAAAGATCTTTCGATTCTGTAAAAAGACTTAGTAAACAACTTTTTGCGCTCTACAACATTCATCACCACAGAATCCCTTTAAAAAAACGCTAAATTTTGATTATTTAACTTGAATTTACAAAACTACAAAACTGAACAACAAATTTTTCAGAAATTCCTGAACGAAGTTGCCCCTCTAACAACCAATTACCAGGAATCAAATCTTACTGTTGCAAAACTCCCATAGCAACCATAATTTAATAGTCAGCCTACAACTTATATTCAAAGTTTGGTTAAAGATTTTTCAAAGTCAGGATACAGGATAATTTTGATAACCAACAGTCATGATAAACATTCTTTTTTTCGAAGAACACGATTGAGGACATGAATAAAGAATGAGAAAAAGTCGAGACTCGGCTTGTAATAAGAACCATGTAAGACATTTGCCAATTAAATTGTGTAGAAAGTCAAATGCACCAAACAAAGTACACGTAAAGCTTGTCGAAAGAGATAGTTACAATTTATGATTGATGATGGAAATAATGTATTTTCGCAAAATGCTGGATATTTTAAGATGATCTCAAGTTTTGTACAAGACAGCTACGTATCGGTTTATCTTAATGACCACTTTATGAGGTGTTCATGTTGATGAACATCTAACCTGGAATTTTCATGTTTCATCTGTTAATGCTAAGCTTCAAATGGTCGATAGGATGCTATCTAAGATTCGTCACTATGTATCAGTGAAATCTCTCCTCAACATCTATCACATCGTTCACAAACTCTTTGTTCATATTCTTTTCAACTCTCCCATTCAATGGGCTTCAACGTCATTTTCAAAATTGAGGTCTCACTAACACTAGTCTAAGTCAAACTAAATCGCTTGCTACCTGCTTTTTATAAATCAATTCGTCAACTAACTTTTCAACATTTTTTATGTCCATTAAAACTAACTTATCTTCATTTAAAGGTGGCTTTTTCTTCGGTTTAGCTTTGCTATTGAGAAAGTCTCCTTTTTTGATCATCTGAAATTGTAGATTTTTGATTGGTCAGTTAATTATGGTAATCAAATAAATTTCACTTACTTACTTACTTACTTACTTACTTACTTACTTACTTACTTACTTACTTACTTACTTACTTACTTACTTACTTA
>JAUBWS010083998.1:0-12240 GCA_032270445.1 Darlingtonia californica
CAATGGGTACCTATAAACACGGACCCCATACACACGCGAACCCTATATACACACGAGTGCTCAAACGAAAGTTCGAAAATTCGCATTTGTACCAGAAAAATCAGGAAAATCCGCATTTGTACCGGTCCTGCTTTCAAATGTCTCAACCAAATAGAATAATGTAGATACCAACGCTACGCGTCTCCAAACCAAAATGTCAACTAAACTGTCATTCTCGCCCCAAATGTGTCAATTTGGCCCCGATCTATGGTAGTTGGTAAGTCTCTCACCATTTTCCTGGTGAGTTTTTCACACAAAAATTATCTCCCTAATTAGCGGGGCCAATGCTCTACTCGGCAATTGCTAACGTTTTTGCCGAGGTACAAAGGGATTTTCCCTAATGCCTCGGCAATAAAACTGCCAAGGGGAAAATAATTTCGAAAACAATAACTTTTTTCACAAAACCCAAAATAAACTTTACAATATATATATATGTAATCGAAGTTTGTTCGGAAATAATATTCTCCCATTCTTCTAAAAATGAAACCTACCATTTTTGTATCGAGAGTTTCATTCCTGGAATCGTAGGTACACAAAGAAAATAGATGATCAAATTAGCGCTTTCCATGTATCAAGGAAATTGGTATATAATGTATATATATATTTTCTTCTCAATTTTTACCTGAGTGAAAAATAAAAGACTTGAAACAAAGGAAATAATAAACACACACAATATTCAAAGTTTTATTATTTAGACTTAAGTCTGACTGAAAATAGGTGGCACTTGTCCGACTTTACTTGTTTGAGGCGGGGGTAGGCAAGTATGAAAATTCTGTCAACTCTCTAAGGTATCATTTTATTAAGTATGGAGTGGTTCCTACTGTCTGGCGGCGTTATGGAATAACGTAGAAGAAACTTCATGTTTCTGAAGGGTGTCATGCTTAATAAATGATACCTAAATTGAATTGCATGGAATTCGTGAAAATCTATTCTAAATATATAATAATAATTTCTTTGCCTGGCGAGGAGTGCCAACGCAATTGCCGAGGTAAATCACTTATTTTTGTTGTGTAGGTTGGCAAAATAATTGCTGCGTCATAGCTATGTACATATTTTATATGGTTATAAAGTGTAAATAAAAAAAATATACAAATTCAAAGCAAAATATATCACTATATTGAAACCATTGGTAAATGAAGTCTTTGAAGCAAATTTTATGTCTAAAATGATCACTTTTTAGCCTTTTTGATCCATGAATTTCCTAAATCTTGCTTGTTTTAAAGCTTCCCTTCTCTTTTTGCTGTTCCTTTCACTAAAACGTCTGCAATCCTTCTTATTGTTTCATGTTTTGTTTATGTGCCTTTGGTCTAAATGTATAAATTAATTTAAAGACTTTCATAGTGTGTGATGGTTAGCAAGTGTGTTCATAGTTCATACGAGTGGAATGCACTCAAATGTAGCTTATTGCTTATTCTCACCTGGTTTCTACAAAGAAATGCAAATCATTGAAGTCGCTATATGTTTAATATGTTTAATACAAAAGAAAAAAGGAAAAAACATGGCAAGATGTTTTAAAAGCAATCGTTTTACAACAACAACAACTTGTAAATGAGACTTTTCCCAAATCCAGTAGGTAGAACACACAATGTATCACAACCTTTTTAAACATTCAAATGTCTTTTCTGATTTTGGTATAGTGCTAGGTATACTGTATAGGGTGTCATTCATACATGATGTCCATAAAGAATAGGCGTCAGGCATGTCAAAGTTTGTCAGGTTTTGTGTATTCTTGTGTATTTTCTAGTAAGAATTCAATAGGTTTTATAATGTAAGAGGAATGCATCTAATATTTGCCAAAGTTTTGTGAAGATTTGACTGCCATCCCCCTAGATATCCTGATTGCGTATAATTTTGAGTGATTATAACGACTATTTTGCCTGCTTCTTGCTTATCAAAAAGTTTCTTCCCTGTCTTTGTTATTTGGTCATTTGTATGCCTTACTAACTTAGGCCTATGTTACTTTGTGAATTGCAATACATAGCACTATTTTGTTGCAGCTGATTGAATTGTAAAGATAAATGATGAATGATACATGGCAAAAATGTGACCTTCCAAGCGATTTGGAGTACATAGATTTTGACCGTTCTGTGTATCGGTCATCTTTTTTATCGGTCAAATACCGGTCAAATTTAGCTATTGAACGTTCAAGCAAAAAATTTATCAGTTGCTTATCGGTCAACCGTTACTACGCAGCTCGGGATAAAATATGACCGATATTTGACCGGTAAAAAGTTTGTTTCGGTTGTCGAAATTAAAGAAATGACCGATAAAAAGGGTTAGTATCTATTGGTGTCTATTTTTGACCGTTCAATACTCTGATGAAGTGAACAGTTGTTTATCGGTTAATTTTATTTTTTGAACGGTCAAATTTATATTTACATCGGTCAATGAACGTTAAACTGAACTGATACTTTATTGGTCAAAAGTTATGTACTCCAAATCGCTTGGAAGGTCACAAATGTGTTGAAAAAAAATATTCCAGTTCGGAAATAAGTCACTTTCCTAACATGTCTTGAGGTGCTTGACATTGATTTTTTCACACACTTGCGAGTAACGGGCTGATTTTGTGTATTTTCTTTACAAAAACATTTTCTTCAAGATTATTACTATTATTCAAGAAAATTTTACAGCTTTCATACCTCATACCAGTTTGGCTAGAAATTTTGTCGCTTTACAGAACGAAAAAATGGTACAGTCATGTGCACTGAGTTCACAGATATTTAAAAAGATAATTTTTTATTAGTACTTTATTTCAGAAATGTTGCAATTATCCACTATAAGTATTTTATTATTCTTTTATGTTTTAGAGAAAGCCACAGCGTTTTTTCGAAACACAGTCCAGCTGCAATCTTTCCCTGTGTTTGCTGGTTATGTTTGTTGCATTTTTCTCATTCCAATATGGAAGAGAATTCTACCGCAATTTCAATTAAAGCAGGTTAGTTGTTATGTGTAATGAAAAAAAATCAGAATCGAATCCTTTATTAAAGTCCTCTTTTATGGAATCAAAATTTTGACTGAAAAAAATGAATGATGTGATTAGTTGCCCAAGATGATACCCCTCCCCAACTGGAATAGGGTTAAAACTTAGTTTTTCATAAGCCAGTGGCAAGTGTTCTCTTATCTATGTTTTTCAGGTTTTATATCATTAGCTCACTGTAGCTTATACATACTGTACAATCAGGCTACTAGCGCACTAACTTTAGCAACACAGGTTTATTGACTAACAAAACATAAGATCTCTGAATCAGTTTTTAAAAAATACTGTCACAAAAAAACTTTCTAAGGTCTCATCAGGTTGACTGGCATGTAATTGAACCTATTACTTATTTGAATTCAGGTTATGATTGTTTACAACATTGCATGTGTGGTATTAAGTGTGCTGGCGACATGGCTACTCTTCTATGGAGCCATCATGGGTGAACACATCTATTCTTTTAAAGAAAATGAATATGTGGTAAAGGGCTTAGGGATATACACAATTACAAAAAACGTGGAACTGTTGGACACCATTTTCATGATACTTAGACAAAGATGGCGTCAAGTATCCTTCCTCCACGTAAGTCAAACTTTTACTTTCTCTTAAGTAGTTAATCAGATTTGTGAACTTAAAGTTTTATTTTTGTTACTTCTAAACTTTTTGCAAGTATATCATAAGTTTTATGTTTCTGCATGTGTGAAGTTGCGTGAAGTTGAATGTATATCAATATATACTAACAGAATCTGGTTATTTGTCACTACTATTTTCGTAAATGTGTCATACATCCGGTTTAGCAAGTACTCGTAGTTCTATTTAGAATTGTGTTCAGATACAAAGAACTTAAAAAACAGGAGTACTTGAACGTTCAAGCCTTCGAAATTATGGTTCAACCCCTAGTTGTTTCTATCAAATTTAGCTTTTATCACCTACCATTTATTCAGAAGATTTAAAATTAAAAAAAAGACATTTCATGTGTTATTGATAGCTTATTTCTTCGAAAAGCAGAGATGAAGACACATGGAAATTTCTTTTTTATATATGTGAAATATATTGTTTAGTATATCTGCGATTCTTATCTTGAATCAATTCACTACAAGCTCCATCTAATGGAATTTGTGTTAAAAAGAACCATTTAAGTGTAAATGAGAAAATACAAACAAAAAATGTATACTTTTTTTCTTTCTGGTGCAGCTTGTGATGTCTGTTTATTGAGATCTTGAAATTAAAAAAACTAAAACTAAATCCCCCTAAATAGACAACATTCTTCAAACTATAATCCCATTTTTTACTAAATATATATATGATATTTTCCAATCGTACATGTGAGTATAATTGTGACGGTCAATGGGAAAAGGGGACATAAAGCCAACCATAATTTACTTGTTTGCCTCTCAAAATCATGAAAAAACGTTTGCGGAGAAGGTCATTTCTATTTAAGCAGAAATAAATGCACTCCTCCACAGACGTCTTTTAGTGATTTTTTCCAACGCGTGGAGTATGATTGTGTTAAAAATGACCAAGCCCCCTTTTCCCATAGACCGTCACAATTATTCATTTATTTCTCTTTTCAGGTGTTCCATCATTCTACTATCTTGGTGTTAGGAAACTATGCGTACGTTTACACACCTTTCCCACCAATCGCCATTGTGATTGGACTTAATTCTTTAGTGCATGTGTTTTTATATGCATACTATGCCAAGGCCGCTTTATCATCATCCCAGAATCTGTCCTGGAAGAAATATCTGACACAATTTCAAATTGCGCAATTCATTTTTGACTTGGGATTTTCCATAATTGGCTACCGTTATCATGGATTCTGTATTTACTCCATTTTGTATGCCCTTTCAATGCTGATATTGTTTAGCAATTTCTATAACCATGCTTATATGAAGAAGAAAAAGACAGTTTGATCGATATTCAATTTAAATAGATTTAGATAGAATTTTCAGAAGGTATTTTTATGAATTCTGTTAAGAAGTTCTCTATGGCCTGTATGTAGGTGCTCATCCTGTTTCGCAATTTTTATTACCTGATGCATATTTGAAAAGAAGAAAAAAAAGACTGTTTCATCGTAAATAGAATTTCCACATGGTGTTTTTATGAATTCTGCAATTACGACACTCTCTAAGGCCTTTCCCATAGATTGGAAATACTTAGTTTTTTTATTGCCCGCATAATTTTTAGAAAAAGAAACTTGTTAATTGTTTAATTGATACGTAGATAGGAATTTCATATGATGGAAATTTAAATGATGTCTTTCACTTAAACTAGAATCAATTATGTAGTTTTTTTTATTATATACATTTTAGTACATTTTTTTATAGATAAGAATTTCAGAATTTGCGAAATGAGTGGTGAAATTTTGGATAAACAATATTATTGTAAAATTTTACTCAAATCCTACAATCCTTCTCATGTTCTATGGATAGCTTTTTTGTTTTTTTTTATTATAATTATATTTATCATTTTTACTGGACAATAGTTAGATAGTTAGAATAACTTAGATAGTAGTAAAATAGTAATTAATTAGCATATTATAACGAGTGCAATATGAGATATTCATGTTTTCAAGCTTTTAGGTGAAGTTAGAAGGGGAGAAAAATTATCCATATTGCATGAGGTTGACATTTAGACGTTTATCGTTGACTCAAAAATCTCGCTTATATCCAATGGTTTTACAGGATTCAGACAGACCCTGGAAAACCTGGAAAACCTGGAATAATCGTCTTTTTTAAAAAGTCTCAGGGAAACCCAGGGAAAAAAATTTTTTCAGCAAACTCAGGGAATTTTTTGTCAAGTTTGATTCTTCATTGACCAAGTATTAAAAATCTTCTGCATACATCTTAGATCATTTGATGAGTCTGAAGTGAATTTTTTGTTACAGCAAATATTTGTTTTCTGTTACTGTTTTTTTGGATTTCTTCGATTATAAAATAAAAATATTTTGTTACTTAACGATTTTTGGTTGAATTTTACTCAGGGAAAAAGTGCCTAAATCAGGGTATTTTTCAGGGAAAAATGCCTTGAAAATGAACGAAAATTCAGGGAAACTCAGGGAAATTTTTGTGTAAGCCTTCGTATGAACCTTGTTTTAGCTTCTTCATTTACAATAGGCGTACTGTATTTACGAAGAAATAGAAGGAAACATATACATCAATATAGATTGTAATTTTATAATTTACATATTATGGAAATGTGCATTTTCATAATTATGTTCTTATTCTTAGCCAACCAGATTGCAAATTATGTTTCATTTTGACGATAACTAGTATTGTCATAAATTTCACCAAAATATGACTATTATTTACGTTCGACAATAGATAGGTTTTTTGAATTTCCGTTTTGAATGAATATTAGAAAATAATTATTGTTAAACTGATAACATTATAATGTTTAGAGTGACGGTCTATGGGAAAAGGGGGCGTAAAGCCAACCATAATTTACTTTTTATCTCTCAAAATCACTAAAAAACGTCTGTGGACGATTTCTATTTCTATTTCTATGACCTCGACACACAAGCTGCTCGTCGTTTAAATATAAATGCACTCCTCTACAGACGTTTTAAGTGATTTTGCAAGCGGGTGGAGTTTGATCGCGGTAAAAATGACCAAGCCCCTATTTCCCATAGACCGTCACATATATTTGGATTTTTACCAAGATGCTTTATAACTTTTTTAATTTAAATTTGATATTACGTATAGATTTACTGAACTTTTCTACATTTTAATTTGCATTTTTTTTCTCGATTTTTTGGTACAATACTTGCTACAATAGTTGTTATTACTGTTAATGGTGTTTGCAATTGAATTATATTATGAAATTTCACGACATAATTTTTAATAGTTAGTAATATTTAAATTGCCAAACTTAGTGTTGGAAATTTGGTTGAATGAAGTGTTATTATAAATTTGACATAAAATCTACACTTATTATACTGGTCAATCGATAGCTTTACGTTTTATTATTTTTTTACAAGCAATGTTACTGTTATTGATGGCAACAATTTTGAAGTCTTAGAAAAAGCCTGATAAAAGAAGCATTTATGTTTTCACCAACATGGTCCAATGCTGACTCTTTTGGGATTTTCGAATTTAATATTCAAGTTGTTGCACATTTTAATTTGCAACTTATTATTACCAATTACTACTTGAGCCTTGCTCCAGAACTATGCTATGACTATTATTAAACATGAATGTTTGTTTTTTTCACACCTTTTCTTTTTACGATATACCTGTTAATTCTGGGTTTTCTGGTTTCTAGTTTTTTCATTTTCATAATTTCTCTTTTTTAATTCTTTTTCTTATTGCTTTTGGCATGAAATATATATTTTAAAGGAAGTATAATACTCTAATTTATCGTTTGTAGGTAAAATAAAAATCTGTAAATGAAAGTTTGAAGATGTCAAGTGTAATTTTATCTGGACTGACCACCATCACAACGATCAGTTTGTTTGATGGTTGGGATAATCTAGCTGACATACTAGACGATGTTAGAGAGATTGCATGTTGGGTGAATTCACAGTTGCCAGAAAACAAATTCCTAAGAGTATCCATATACACTTTAGGATCTGTTGCTCTTCTCCGATGTGTTCCATTCATACTGCGGCGCACTTCATTTTTCGCGTACCATGAACGCGAGCTGTATTATTTTCACAGATCAAACAATCACAAAGACATCATCAAGATGAAAAAGGAATTATTAAACGAGTTGACAGATGAAGAGGAACGAGTTAAATTACCTTTGTATGACAATGAGAAATTAGTTATTCTTGAGATAAATGCTGGTTCTGGTACAAACGCTTCTTATTTTCCTGCTGGTGCGCACGTTATTGCTACTGACTGGATGGAAGAGGAAGGAGCGAAACTTGAAAAGAACTTCTTGTTCGGTGACGATGAAGCAAAATTGAAATTGGATGCATTTGTTCATACAATTCCTGAAGAACTTGCTGGCGTTCCTGACAATTCAGTATCTTGTGTTATTTCTTTTCACGCATTATGTAACGCTCGCAAAAAAGGTAGAGCATTGGATGAAATTCTGAGAGTGCTTATGCCAGGAGGTAGATTGTACTTCATTGAGCACACAACTGTGAAAGAACGCTTTACATTTTTGTGGTTAGCCCAGTTGAACTTTCGTGCAAACATGATCATGTTATCATGTAGTATTGATAGCCCGGAAAATTACATCAACAAAGCAAATTTTTCTGAAATCTTTTATAAAACAGTGAATATTGGTAATAAGCATATCGGTCCTTTGAAAAGTCTTGTGCCACATGTATACGGGTACGCCGTCAAATAAAATGCTTTGAAGTGAAAATAAATTCAATATTTTGGCCGACTCTACTTGAAGGGCCCGACTGAAAAAAATTTATTACTCAAAGTTCGACCGAATATTTTTTTATTCTTCAATAATATAAATAATGATCTTTAATTAGTTAGATCGTTGGTTCTCGGAAATAACATAAAAATTGCGACCAAAAAAAAGTTTTTCCCGACCGACCGTACTTTTTTTCTTGGAGTCGGGTGACGGCAAACCAACAATCATTTAAGTCCAGCCTTGCAGCATGAAACATCGTTAACTCTTTGAGTGCGAAGAGTAAGTACATTTTAGTAAAAAAGTTGTTCACAAGTTTCGTGCATATGCCTCGCCCCGCGAAGTATATGATAAGGTAGAGTCGCGCCCAAACTGCCCAAAGTTGTTTTCTTTCCGAAAAAGTGGGTCCCAGGGTCAGAAAATACTTAGTTCTTGAGATGTAAGCCTTCAAAGTTTGACCCCTTAAAGGTTCTTTATAATGAACCTCCACGCGTCTACAGTGTTAAAAAAGAAAATCTGGAAAATGCTTTTTGTTTTGTTTTATTATACTTTTTACAGTCCTTTTAATTGTTCCTCCTTAAACCGAGGGGGTATCCAAGGAGTGTGTAGAATTGTACAAAACATTCTCTTGCATTTTATAATTTTTAATCTAAAATAGATATTCAATGCGTAAAGAAAGAAATCGTAAACTTAAATAAGATTTTTCGGATTTTTCGAAATTCGGAAATCAGAACGGAACCAAATAGAATTGAAAATTACCTGCTTGCCATGTTTAAATCTGCACCTATGTACTTTTGAAAAGTTATTACTAGCAATCGCGTATTTCGAGTGCAATTAAGGATGATCACAAGTAAGTGGGGAAGATTTTGTAACTTGTCCAAATCTTGAGGAGCAGAATCTATACATGTGATTAAACTTTGATTTCTTACGACAGCGTGTAATTGTTTGGTTATCGTTAAAGAACAACACCTGTTTGTATTTTTGTCTTATTTTCTATGCATTTAAGAAAACCATGGAATAAAAATGAAAAAACCATCATTTTGCCGTGAATTAATAAACGTAGCACACGTAGTTTGCATTCTATTTTGACGTCTGAACCAATCGATATCAAGTATTAGCATAATAAATTATGCTATTTTTTATTGCAAAATATTTTCATCTACCTAACTGACAACATTACTAATTATTTTACAACCACTCGAAACAAAACACTTCAAAAAACATTGTAACAAAATCTGCATATACAGAGTCCGAATTAGAGAAGATATCTAAGATAAAAAATTTTTGGGTTTTGCGAAGCATTTCAGTGAATTTGCGAAGTGTATCACGCACGTTATTTATATTAAATGCTTTTAAAGAACTCTGTTTTGCTTAAAAATTGTTGCTGACTAAATTTTGAAGAAAGAACAAACATTCAGCTTCGCATTTTTGCTGTTTTTCTAGGATGAAGCTTCGCTGAAACTTAAAATAGGTTCGCATTTTGCGAAGTGTGAGTTGCTAATTCGTACTCTGGACCTATGCGTCAAAGTACTTCACTATAAAACATCTTTCATTTATTGTTTAGGTTCCAAATGAATAAATAGAAATGATTAAATAAACTTAAGATGTCGAGTTTGTTTTTATCTGGGCTGACGACCATTACTACGATCAGTTTGTTCGATGGCTGGGATAACGTAGCTGAAATACTCGGTGATATCAGGAAGGTAGCATGTTGGGTGAATTCACAATTGCCGGAGAACAAGTTCATAAAAGTGTCAATATACACTTTGGGCTCTTTTGCTATTATCCGTTGTATACCATTCATTCTTAAGAGCACCTCACTTTTTGCGTACTATTACAGCGAGATGTATTTTTTCCACCGAACAAATAACAACAAAGAGATCATCAAGATGAAAGATGAACTGTTACACGAGTTGACAGATGAAGAGGAACGAGTTAAATTACCTTTGTATGACAATGAGAAGTTAGTTATTCTTGAGATAAATGCTGGCTCTGGTACTAACGCTTCTTATTTTCCTGCTGGTGCACACGTTATTGCTACTGACTGGATGGAAGAAGAAGGAGCGAAACTTGAAAAGAACTTCTTGTTCGGTGACGATGATGAAGCAAAATTGAAATTGGATGCATTTGTTCATACCATTCCGGAAGAACTTGCTGGCGTCCCTGACAATTCAGTGTCTTGTGTTATTTCATTTCACGCATTATGTAATGCTCGAAAAAAAGATAGAGCATTGGATGAAATTCTGAGAGTGCTCATGCCAGGGGGTAGATTGTACTTCATTGAGCACACAACCGTGAAAGAGCGCTTCACATTTTTGTGGTTCGCCCAGCTCCATTTTCGTCTGAGTTTGTTCATGGTATCATGTTGTATTGATACTCCGGAAAATTACCTCAGCATGGCGAATTTTTCTAAGGTCTCATATAAAACAGCCGATATTGACAATGCTATAAGTGGTCCTTTGCAAAGTCTTATCCCTCATATTTATGGGTATGCCATCAAATAAATTTCTCAATATCAAGTGAAAAGAAATTGATGATGTGAAAGTTTGTTGAAGATGGAAATCTCGTGATCTTGTGTCTAATGTACGCAAGTATGTCATTGTGATCATAAGTGAATTTATTCATCATATATACGATTACTTATTATTTACTATATTTTATGTTCATATTCACACCATTGCACATTTTTGAAAAATGACATTTATTTTACTCAAATTTTTTTATTTCATTCAACATATTCATCTACTTAATTACCCACTGTTACAAATTACACCTAGTTACATTTAAAAGAAACAATTATGCAGAAACAGACAGTACTTGATCAACGTTTTTTGACTTAGACTTTTCCAGAAAATCCCTCCTGTACCTTCACTGTGAGTTTCAACCCAAGAAATAGAACCTAGTATTTAGATAAATTAAAAATGTTATTCCTCTTCATTTTTCAAAGCAATACTTGAATTTCATACGTACAAAGGCTGAGTCTGCAAAATTTTAATAATTTTTGATAAATGATAAATGTCCTTATTCAAGTACCTACTGTACGCTTTCATTTGTGGCTTTGTAATTGGACGTCGCTACTAAATGAGACAAGATGATTGTATTTCTTTGCCGCAAAATTCAGAATTATCATTTTGCTATGAATCTAATACTTGTAACTTTTTAGATTTGAAATACTAGCCGTATGCAACTGACAATGTGTTAGTTCATGACAAAAAAGTTTTTTATGCGCTTTGAATTATATCCCATATATGCATTTACATTATAAAAATATTTGTCTTGATTTTTTGTTTGTGATATTTACGAAATTTTTATTTAGCAGTGATTGATTAGTGTAATGATTTTGCTAGTTTTGCTTATACGAAAATTTATTTTTAATGTCTTTGCTGTTAGAGTGATCCCTCAGTTACCTGTTAGTATATTAGCATTAAAGAAATCTCTTCCGAATGTAAGCGCCAGCTGTACTTTTGTTCCTCGTGAACTTTTTTCACGAGATCTGTTGCATATTTCATAATATATACGGTAACGGTTCAATAGATCCTGTGCTAATGCGAGGTGTCAAACCGAGTGAAGATTGAATCCACATGGTCTCGCTTCTTGTCGGGTGATTGCTCTACTGGCTCCGCTGTTGATCCGATGTATAATGACACAGTCGGTAGAGTGATCACTCGGTAAGCGAAAAAACTCCCCACTGGACCCGTTACATTTGCCATTTGCCTTATTTTTATTGAGTACATTTCATGGATAAGATCAGAGATTTATACAACATTTTCAACCTTTTACAAAGAGTTTTAAGTTTCTTGGGAATAAAAAATATTGTATTTGAGCTATACAAACGGAGTACTTTACGGGGAGAAAGTTTCGCGGGGAGAAAGTTTCGCGAGGAAAAAAAAACGCGAAATATTAGGGATTTACTT
>JAUBWS010084009.1:0-12240 GCA_032270445.1 Darlingtonia californica
AAACTTCTTACAGCTAATTCTCTATAAAACATCTGAAATCCTGTTATCTTGCTGGATCCTTCTTCTTCTTCTTCTTCTTCTTAGTCAGTGGATGCGAAATCTACCCAAGTACTATTCTTTAAGCTCGGAAGAATTGGAAGTCGGGGACATCCCCGAGTTCTTGGAAGAAATGGAAAATGCATACGCTGCCAGGAAGAATATCAAACGAGAATGTATGGATAAAGCCTGTGGTTCTATATGTGTTTGTGGAAAAGTGGAAGAATTATATCCCTTTTCAGAGCTTCGCACGATAAATGGAGTGGAAAACGTCGATCCAAAAGTTGTAGTTCAACGTCTCAAGACAAAAAGGGCTCAACGGAAATTTGGAGGAAAATCATCGATGGACGCGAAAAGAGCAGAAAGAGTGGACGACAGTAAGAAAAGACAGTCTGACTCTCGGAAAGGGAAAACCATCTCAAAAATCTTGAAAACTCCCGCTGGAGAAGAAACAATCAAGGAACTAGAGCAGATCGCTCAACATCAGCAAAGAGAAATCGAGCATGAAAGAACTATTGCCGCTACTGCTGTAAAAGAGTCATCCAAACTAGTTGATGAGTTGGAAGAATCGAAGGTGAAAGCACGTGAAGTAAGAACGAAATTAGATAAAGCAGAACTGAAGGCAGATAAAAACAAGAAGATTGCGACGAATCTGAAAAACCAGTTTAAGGTGAAGACTGAGGCATTAGATGATAGGAAGAACCAACATCTAAGGGAAACGACTTCTTTAGAAGAATCGAGGTCCTTGGAACAGCAAAAACTCGCTAACCAACTGAAGAATGAAAGATCACGTCGTAGGAAAGCTGAAAGCGACCTAACAGAATCTAAACGCAAAGAACGCATACACCTACAAGAAAAAGAAGTTACAAACATTCAGATGAAGCACTTAACAGCTGCTAATCACAAATACCTCGATCTATGTGAAGACGAGAGAAAAGATGAAAAAGTTAGAGCATTGCATAATATCATTCATGAACTTCTGGCCCAAATGGATCCCTCGAAAGTTAGTGGACAAGCCAAAGAGGCAGAAGATATTGTCAAACAGATAGCGGAAACAGTAAGAACACAAGCATCAGCACCATTGCTTTCCTTTAACCCAGAGGAAATGATGATGGACGACCCTCGAGTCATACCACCAGTAAAAGTAAAGTCAGCTATACCAACGATAGCAAATACTTCTAATTTAGACCCTTTGGGTTTACACCAAGATTTGGATTTTACAGCTAGTCAAGTGGATGATTTCTTTACGCTAGCGGATGATGAGAGACCTGAGGCAATTAAGAATATAATCACACCAAATATGCCAACTCTAACAACACCTCAATTAGGAGAATATGACAAACAGAATTTGGAATATGAACCAGAAAGGACGGTTCCTTCCACGGAAGAATTTGATGTACTTTCTCCAACAACAACACAGATGGGAATTACTCCGAGAGATGCTCCGAGAAATGACCCATCAATAATTCCAATATTAGATCCAACCGTCAATGACAGAAGCCTGTGGGGTGATGATGTGCAAACGGAAGTAGATGAACATTGGGATTGCGTACACCGATACCCATTTGATCCAAATAATCCAGATGATCTATATAAGGATTTGGGAACGGGTACAGAGATTCCACCTAGAACATCTCATGATGAACATGATGATGCTGTTGAGAGACAAAATAAGGAACTCAAAAAAGTGAACTTCGACTTGAAAGGAGTAATTAGGAGATCAGATCCTAGTCCAGTATTGGTAAGAGACAACACTAGGCTGAAAATTGAGAATGGTGGGTTGAAAAGGGATTTGGAACAGAACCAGAATGACCTTCATCTCACTATCCAAGAGTTTCGCACACAATTGGAAAAATGTCAAGACGACCTAGTGGATGCTCTAGAACTAAAGATAGAACTTCAAGAAGAATACGACGAACTAGTTGAACGAAACGTCGGTTTAGAAGAGTCAGTAGAAGCATTACAAAATGGTTTACGCAACCGTGATACACACACTGATAAATTAAATCAAACAGTGTTGGATTTACAAAAAGCAAATCAGCAGTTAACAGAAACGTTGAAGAACAAAACAACGACCCAAGAAGTCGAATACATGATTGAAGAACAAGATAGACTTCACATGCAAATAATCGAACAGGATGAATGTATTAGATATCATGAAGACGTCTCGTCTAACATGGCACAAGAGATCTCGAATATGTCGGAGGAACAAGCCCGAACATTGGAAGAGGTTGGACGCCTACAAGACAATCTGACAGATTTAGATAAGCAATACACCACACTGGAAAACAAGTATCAAGAAATCTTGGAAGAAAATGTTACTCTGAAAATCCAGACACAATCAGAACAGTCACAGATAAAGCTGAACACTGATGAAGAATCTGCAGTTATAACTGACCTGAAAAGACGTATCAAAAACGAGCAGACGTTAAAATCGAAGTACAAAACTTCGGCACAAAAAGAAAAAGATAAGTATTCGGCCATGAAGCAACAATACGACTTTTTGTATGCAAAGACAACAACAGATACGTTGCCAACAAAAGAAACAGTTACACAACCATCACTTTTGGATACTAGCTCTCGGGGAGGGAGAACTTTGGCGCCACGTTTTCCATTGGAAGAATGTACTGGAAGAAGAACTTTGGAAGAAATTTCCAGAGAAATTGCGTCAAGATATCCTGACATTGAGACAAAGATTGTCACGAATAAACAAGTACCCAAAAGATCCATAAGTCGCAAAACAACTGAGAAGACACCAAGACAGAAGACAACAGAAACATACAGTTCGTCCACAGTGTCTAGCAGAACGAGAGCAAACACTCCAAAGGAGGGTGTACCCGATACTTCAGATGTAAGTGCGAAAATTCCTACATTGGTAGAAAATACACCAAAGATTTCGATATTAGATGATTCTGAAGATTATGTTTATACTACAGATCAAGCTTCACAGATGGAAACGGAAGAAGCAATTGGCAATATTCAAGACATCGATTTCGATGTGGAAAAGGATGTGTATATACAAATATCATCGGATGAGCTGTCCGATGACACGGTAACACAGGAAGAAAGTGAACCAGCAACATCTAATGTACCAATGTACACCATGAATTTAGAGAGCCCAGTAGACTTGTTAAACCTACGACTGTCGGACTTTCCAAAGTACGCGGGAGCACATGCTAAGAAGCAAAAAGGTTATGCGAACAGTATGAGAGAGTTTATCGAAGAGTTCGAAGACCTCGCTGCTTCGAAAGCATGGAAAGACGGGAAGAAGATTAGGGTGATAAAGATTCTACTGGAAGACCAGCCTAACACACAACTCAGAAGATGGATTCGTGCAAATGCAAGCCATCAAATAGACGGACCAAAAACCAGAGATTGGCGTTACGTCAAAAGAGAACTGTTAGGAATGGAAATGGATGAAGCGCACCAACAGAAGCGTTCGTTGGAAATGCTTCAGTGTAAACAAAATGGAAGGCCAATAAATGAATTTCTCAATGAGCTTGAACAGTTCTTTGAAGAATTGGCACCAGTCAACAAAGAAATACAGAAAACCTTACTTATGAATGGGGTGGATGAACCTGCGAGGAAAGACTTGATGATGCAGTCCAATTGCGATACCTATGATAAGGCTGCAAAACGAGTGAAACTCTTCAGCAGCGTGCACACAGTAAATTCAATAAGAAGGCGAGAACGAAATCAGGAAACCTGTCACGGATGTGACAGAGTTGGCCATATACAATCCAAATGCAGAACAATCTGTACGAAATGTAATGGCGTAGGCCACTCAACCAAAAACTGTAGAGTTGGTGGAAATGATGGAAAACAAGAACAAGGAAGTCGCAGTGAATCATATAAAGGAAGAGACTTTAACCGAAGAAAAGGTGGGAAATTCACTGGAGGCGTACAATGTACATACGAAAGATGTAGAAAGTTTGGACATGTTCGTGCAGATTGCCGAACGGAAGCCTTACACAAAGAACAGGAAGAAAATAAGAAAAATAGTGGAAAGGGAAATACTACAGGGAGTTCATTCAAAGGAAAAACAACCAGAGTATGCACTTACCCAGAATGCCCCAACAAAATGGGACATCTAATTGATCAATGTTGGACAAAGCACGGACCACCATGTCGTAAGTGTCGAAAGGTAGGACACAAAGCAGAAGACTGCCCTTTAGGATTAACAGGTGTAGTTACACAAATGGAGAAGGTCATGGCAGCCAACGGAGAATATTATATCACGACAAGTATGGACGATGAAAGTCCACTAATGACGTTCAAGATGGCTAATGGCCAAGAGGGAATTATGCTGATTGATTGTGGGCCGTGGATGACGCTCATAACAGAACGAGAAGCTAAAAGACTTAGAATCCCGATAAAGTATGGACCGACTCCAATGATAGCTGGAGCGTCGGGGAAAAAGTTAGATACAATAGCAACGGCTGTCCTGCCCATAGTCATCAAGGGTAAATGTTACCCCGTAGAAGCTTTAATTGTGCGAGGGGGAAATGGTCTCTCTCTTTTAGGGAGGAACTTTTTCAAGTCATACGAATGCTTCGTAGGCTATACCCAAGGCCAATGGCAAATGTTCTGCTCTGGCGGGCAGGAACACTTGATGAACGCCACTGAGACAACTGATGGTCTCAAACTCTACACCATGCATATGGAAGCCCAAATCACTCACGAAAAAGAATTGGAACTAGAGAAGTCCTGTCCAGAGATAGATGAGTTCACTCGAGAGACACCGGTTGAAATTCCGATTCCTGATAGACATCCTTCTATAATAGTAGAGAAAACGCACGAAGATGCAGAAACGTACTTTACCCCGGAATGGTTAGATGCGCAGACAAAGAGATTTAAGGAATTACCTTTTGGGAACGTTAAAGTAGAACCAATAGAAATCAAAATGAAAGAAGATGCGGCAATGCCCAGAGCTAAACCGTATCAAATGAGCCCTGAAAAGGAGCAAGCATGCAAAACAATAATTAACGAAATGCTAGCTGCAGGAATGATACGGGAGAGTGAAAGTCCATATGCCTCTCCAGTTATCATGGTACCTAAGCCAGCTCTCAAAGAAGGAGAAAAACGATGGAGACTTGTGGTAGATTTCCGACTCCTCAATAAAGGAACTGTGTATGATGCATACCCATTGCCAAACATTTTGGCTATGTTTGATAAGATTGGATGGGGAGAAGTTTTTGCATTTATGGACCTCGAACACGGATTTTGGCAAATTCCGTTGGACGAAGATTCAAAAAAGTATACAGCATTTGTGACACCGTTCGGCCTTTATGAGCACAACGTAATGCCGATGGGTTGGACGAACAGTGCCCAAAAATTCCAACGCATCATATACAAGATCATGGAAGCCGCAAGAATTACAGGAAAGATCAAAACGGGCGATAACTTTGTCGACGATGTAGACGCATACGCGAAAAATCTTAAGGATTTATTCACTGAAGTAAATGCAATACTAGATGTCTTGTACGACAATGGCTTAAAGATCTTGCCAGCCAAATGCCACTTTGGAGTGACCTCAGGGAAGTACCTCGGATTCCAGATCGTATCCGGGGGAAGGACTATCTCAGATCAGATCTGTGATAAGGTACAGTCAAAGCTGGAACAGGCATTAATGACAACGGATGTTGATCCGGAGAAACACATAAGAAAAATCTTAGGCGTACTTGGATATTACCGAAAATACATTCACCAATACGCGCATAAAACTAAGTTCTAATCAGCGAAACTACACAAGGATATGGAAGATAAAGAACTGAACGACGATGATAATCAAAGGGTAGTGGCTCTTATCTCATAATTAAAATCGAAAGCCGTCATATTCGCAATCAAACCGGATATTCCAGTACACATTTATTCAGACGCGTCAGATCAGGCTGCAGGGTATATTGCCATGCAAGATAACCAAATTATAGACTTAGATTCAAAGGCCTTCGACAGTGAAGCTATTCGGGAGTGCGCTTTGGATAGGGAATTAGCAGGTATCTTGTTGGCTATTGATAAGCTAACACCCAGAATTAATATGGGTAACGCCTTTCTGCACACCGATCATAAACCTCTGACATTTTTAACGAACACAAAGAAACTTGACCTCCATGGAAGAAGAGCGAGAGGACTTCTAACCATTAGCACTAGCGGAGCACAGCTCAAATATATCAGGGGAAAGGAAAACATAATTGCGGATGCATTATCACGATCGAAGTTTCCTCCAGATGATACGTGCAAGGGTCAGGAACATACAGATAACATGATAAAACTAATACCAGCTGTAACAGTCCCATACACTTTCGCGTTAGCAGGAGATGGAAATATGCACGCGTACGGACATGCTGAAGGGAAAATAGTGACAATCACTGATTGCCTCATAACAGAATACACCGACAAGGAACAGTCAGGAAAATTTGAGGATCGCGATTTGGATTCATATGCGGTAGCACCTTCAAAACCCTCTGCTGTACCAAAATCTATAGATATATTTCATAACGGAGATAAACAAGATGTCACGGGAGACAGCGAATTTAAAATTGCCGTCTATTATCTTACGGGTTTACAAAGTGGCGAGCAACAACTGTATCTGCGATGGCAACATCATGACTCGCAAGAACCAGGACTTGCAAGACTGGAAACTGCGTATTATGTACCCAAGGACAAAATCAAAAGTAAACACGAGAAGTCTACCCACCGTCCAGCCATGAATAGGTGGAAGAGGGAATGTAACGGCAAAACCAAATACATTCCTTATGCGAAACATAACCCAGATGACTGGAAGAGAAAGTTCAGTAAACCTTCCACACAAACAGCAATGATGGCACAAGTATGCCAGGATCACCATTACATTGATGATTGGTCACCACCTAGATGTAAATGTGACATCCCAGATGTTCCCACAGACGAGGAAATCAAGAAAGTCACTACATTTTTCAAGGGACCAGACCGATCTATTAATGAAATCAAACCTATCTTTGTTAAACGTATCGTCGCACCGCATGTAGAACCTCGGTACACTCCTCTAGAGGAAGGGGTGGTACAACAAGATTATCACAAAGAATTAATGGCAACACTTCGTCAATTGCAAAGACACAAATTGCAGAAGATGCTAAATGATAATCAAAATGATGAGAAACTAGAAAGCGACATAGAAGAAGTAAAAGATTATATCAAATGGTGTAACAATTATGACAGCAGGAAAAGAACACCTCAAACACATGAATGGTCAGACAAGGACATTATGGACAGTCATAAGAAAGAAACAAAAGGGTGGAAAAAAGATTTAATGTGTTGCGGAGACATAGAATCTAACCCTGGTCCGGGAATGGCAACATTGGGAGAACAAGCAAAGAAGTTTCCAAGTTTAGCGGAATGGAAATGGCTGAGAGCTCAAAACACATTACCAGAGATACAAAGAGGAGAAGAGGAAGACGAAATCTTACCTCATATCGCCCAGTTATTCCATGAAGATCATATGGCGAGATTCCTTAGATTAGGACAACAAGGAAACATAAGAAATAGAGATAGAACTGACATGCTTGAATTCAGAAGAATACAAATGTTCCGCGAGTTCAACATGATCAGGGAACCAGATCAAGCCCAAGAACCTAACCCTCAACAAGATTTAGTACAACATGGAGATATTGAGGCTAATCCAGGCCCATACAGGGATGCGAAAAACCATGATGAAGCTGAATTATCAGGGGTAGAGATATACTTGCGTACAGCACCTATAATCCTTATGTTTATAATGGTGGTATTGATGTTATACTACATTATCAAAAGCAATACAAATGCAAGGGATTTGACGGAAGACGGAGACGTCGAGTCAAACCCAGGTCTTGCTTGCCAAAACATTCAAGATGGTTGGGGAGGAGAGGACCGTATACATATGGTAATGTTGATGATTATAGTGATAGCAATGATGGTATCAATTCCAATTCAACTACACAATTTCATACGAATTTACCAACATGAGAGAAATCAGTATAAAAAAGATCTTACAGAAGATGGAGACATTGAAGCAAACCCGGGCCCTACGGTAAAAGATATATTTGAGGATCCGTGGAAAGCAACAGTAGTCACAGCTATCGTACCTATGGTACTGGCAATGGTAGTTTTATGTATCCTTTTGGGACTTTTAGAAGTTACCAAGTTTAAGAAAAAAGACTTGACAATGGACGGAGACGTGGAAAGAAACCCAGGTCCGATTTACCCAAAAGTAGATACAATAATAACAGCAACGTTCATGATCCTAACTTTAGTGGTAATATTGATAGTAGTTATATCAAAGATCTTTAAAGATATCACTAGAGATAATGACGTCGAGACCAATCCAGGACCAACAAAGGCAATGAAACCAAAAACAGGCAAATGGAAATACGTAATACTAATACTATTTATGAATATTCCCATCACAGGAAGTGTAAGAACAAGAAAAAGCTTATTTCACTCAGACGATCCAACGAAATACATTCCAGCATCAAAACTAGCTCCACAAACTATGATGAACAACGATAAAATGCAAATGTGCACACTCATTTCAGGGGGAAATGAGACGGTGACTTTAGCTGAAACAGAAATACATATAGAGAATCAGGAGATAAGGCGAGTAATCCTACCAGACAAAAGACTATACGAAGCTGCAAAATGGAGAATACTGAAGAATTTCAACATTGAATGTTATGGGTCAAGATATACGATAGTAAAAGATCAACAATACCGAAGCTGGGAAAATAGAAGATGTTTATCCAACGAATCCAAGGAGGGAAGTTGCTGTCACTTGGTAGACAACAACAATATAACTGCAACCAATGAGACTAAACTGGGAAACACACATTACTACTTACCAGGAACGGAGACTAGATTCAACATAGCTACCGATAAACGATCAGTACACAAGGAAACATCCCCATGGGAGGTAAAAATAGTGGCTCCAAAAGCTGACTTTTATCAAGTTAGCATTATAGTCTTATTCTTCCGCAACAATCGTCTATGGAAACGACACAGTATCCACCAGATGGAAGAAAGATTATATGTGAGTAAACTACCGATACCCCAAGAAGACAAGGGAGTATTTATGTTTCAAATTCAAGTGCACGTAAACAAACCGGGAATAGAGGTTATAAGAATCACAAACAAGTACACCAACAATGTTTGGTACATCAAGGATCCAGAAGAAGCCACATGGATGTCCAGGTCAAACCATCACATTCTATATAAACAAAGGAAACGTCAAGATCCCGAAACACAGAAGTCACACAACAAAGTGACACAAGGGCAAGACAAAACGTTATACACATGTGATGATATACCGTACCACAGGCGAACGATTCTACAAAAAACATATGCTGAAGCTAAAGTCCTAGAGTACATACCTAGAAAACTACGGTTAGAAGCGTATATATTCTCAAAAGAAAGAATCCAAAGGACGGAAACAAAAACAGCAGGAACATTCAACACAAAAAAGTCATTTGTGGTTGATCAGATGATATTAACGCCATGGGAAAAGGCAACGTTACTACCAGAACTTATGCTCTCAATACAGGAAGAGAATCAGGGTTCGTTTGAAGAATCAAAAACAATATCGAATATAATTCTATGGCACAAAGAATGGGTACACGAACTCCAAGATATGGAAGAATGGGAGGATGAAACAACACTCCCCGTGAAACAGATAAAACAGAACCATCTTTGGACATGGAAAGACAAAACTTACGCAATTCTACCAACCAACACTGTAGGAAAAAAGGATTTCAGGGAAATCGAATGGGTCCAGACAGGATATGGAGATATAAGCGAAGTAGCATGGTTATTCTGCAGAGACGCAATTCGCGCTCCTTGCACAAGCAGTGATGATAAAATAGTATATCAAGGATACGTGATGAAATCATGCACGGCGTATCCGCATATACCGTATCCAGCATCAATACCCTTTGAAACATGCAGATCGTTCACAGATAAAAGCAATCATGATAACGCGGGGCTAACCAAACTCATAGATTTCATGATGGAGTATCTGAGGAGTTTAAAGATAAAATACAAACCAGTGAAACAGATACACACATGGAAGGCGAAGTCATTGAGACCGATGATCAAAAGAAAAAGGTTCGTGGAAGACAACCAGGGCGAAGCCCATTTGATCACTTATGGTCCGGCGAGAATGTTTATTGTCCAGGAACAGGTATATAAGTTAGAAGAAGACAAAGTATATCAATCAGCATTCATGGAGGAAAAGAGGACAGAGATACAACAATTACATAGATTAACCATACATCGCAGTCGATACCGGGGAATAGAAAGATGGTCGTTTAAAAAACATGGAGAAGATAAGAAGGAAGAAGACATAGAGCTCGAGATAAGACTCGCAGTCGAACCGCTAAATATAACCTCCAATACGACAAAGATACCCTTCTTCCATATCGGAATGGCTACGAAAATAAATACAACTAAAGAGAATGAAGAAAGACGACAGTTTCATGATATAATGACAAGATTGAACACACAAAGGGTACACGAATCGGAGTCATATAAGTTGTATGAAGGAATACTCTCAAGCAAATGTGAAACAGATAAAACGAACAAATGCCAACAAGATGTTATCATGCACCATAAAGGGGACACGGAAGGTTGGAGGTTCACGCTATCTATAAGAGCATTTAACGATGGAGAACAACCCACGAAACTTTACGATGGACACAGACGATTCAGAAAACCAAATGTGCTCGAAACTATAGATCAAGAGGAATATCAACACACCAAGTTTCCTGGGGCGAACACATGGAGATGTAGTCCGGAATCAATGTCTGAGCTAAAATGCAAAGTCATTTGGATAAAGGATGAGCGGGAAATAAAGCACACGGATATATATCCGTCTATGAATGATACCTCGGGATATGTATATCAAATATTCACCCCTCAGAAATACCAGGACAAAGTGGTGATAGTTAGAAACGATGACATTAAAAGAGAAATAGCTGTTAAGACCAGACATGAAAAGATAAGAGTGCAGATATATGATCATACGATCCAGATAGGAGAACGGTATGAAAAAATATATAAAATCACGAAAACATATGTTATCACGCAAACGGGAAAAATCATATGGTTAGGAGAGAATAACGATCACAAAGATCTATCGCTGTTTGAAATGGCACTAACACCAGAACTTGAGGTTCTCAACCAACTGGCAACCATTTCATTAACTACACAAATGAATATCGTCACAAAGATAGAGGACGCATACACAGAGAGACAGAGGAAAAGGAATGGCAATCAGTTACAAATAAGGACAAGAAATGCTATTTACTCATACCATTGTAAACCTACCAGAACTTTCAAAATATACCCAACTAAAATCCTATTGCAGAAAATGGAAGACTTTATACCCGTTATCCTGCCAGAAAATTACGACAAGAAAATCTTCCAGATCACATACTACTCCCAAAGGTTCGATACATTATTATATTATATCAGATATCGGTACCAAGAAATGAAGAAAAAGATGGAAGAACAGGAGTTGGAGTCTCAGGCGACGTTACTAGCCCAACTGTACGAATTGCAGACGGTCACTAGCCTAACAATGAAAGAGGCAGAAGTATCCGGGCGACCAGAAATCAAACACCTTCCGGAAGGTATAATCCGAGACGAAAAACGGACAATTCTTCTTAAAAGAAGTCCTTGTATTGAAAAATTTGTTAAAATATTTGTTAAAATTAATTATAGATTATTTACAGAAGTAGAATTTATGGTACTGAGCCTAGTTCGTTGGAACTAGAAGGGAACTTTGGACCGATTGGATCGTGCTGACGATCTCGGTACAATTTTTCGTATTTTGTTGGATTTAGCATTGACCAGCGCTGTAGGCTGTAGTCCTTCTTGATATTTTGCATTTCTATGTCGTCGACTTTTTCTCTTTTTTCCACCAATTTTGGTTTGTGGTAATGCTTCCGTTTCTTTCCTAGTCTCAAAATCCAATAGAGAATATCCAGGAAACAAAAAAAGAAAACTCAAAAGGCAAAAAAGGGGTAAAACAATTGACTTTCAGAAGATAAAACAGATAAATAGAATGTATACACCATGTTATGTGTAGTAAACTAAGTTGTAATTTTCCAATCGCATGCGTTTTTTTAACAAAATAGATTTTAAACTTTAGAAATCTTAATATAGCAATACAGTAAAACTCCATAAGCCTATACTGCA